>JAILYB010000292.1:0-202178 GCA_021437785.1 Rhodomyrtus psidioides | reverse complement strand
TTCTTAACCCTGTCAAGAACCACCCCACACCGGGAGGAAAAGGAAGTAAGTCCGGCAGCGTCAGGAGAAAATGGTTAGAAATTTTCTTGCTCGGACTAACATTAATCTTTGCGTGTTGTTTATATGGTAATCCAAGTGCCATAGGATGACGAGAGGCATTCATTCTTTATCCCACACACTGTATCATTTGCACAGCCAAGTTGAGCCTGCAAATTCATTTCATGAACCCATTGTTGATCATTCCAAGACGGATGCCGCACCACTTCAAAAATGGAAGAGTTCAAGACTCAGGAATTACGAAGAGAATTCCCGACTGATATTTAAAGCATGTTTAAACTATGTGTCTAACATGATCCCATGAAGATAAGAAAAAGTGGGATTTCAAAAATGAAATGAGAAAAATCCACGGCATTAAGAAAAAGCAAAGTGTCTGGTAAAAGCAAGGCCGATGCTCGTGTAAGTTGTTTGATTGATCCACAATGAAGCCGAATGGGAAAAGAGGAAATCCCTAAAGGAGTCAGATCAAAAAGACTACTCCCCAAATGGTGTCAAACGTGGAGCAGAGACGTAAACAGAATCATCAGTCTCTTAAAATGCGACGAGAGACGTTCTCTAAAGAGCTGGTGCACATCTCAAAATCGGTTGCGCATCCCAAAAAACTGAAGGTGCAGAGAGGAAATGACGAGTGGTAAATTTGCAGTGATCACCAATATCAAACCCCTCATAAATTCTAGGCAAAAACAAGCTTTTTTTTTTCGGTCCCCAATCCTACCAACATCATAACCCTGAAACAGTCTTCTCTGACTAAGACACTTGGGTTAACATATAGCTTAGCTCGAAGAGGTACGAACAGGATTATTTCTTTCTCATTTTGCAGGGTTATTGACTTGTAAACCCGGAGCAGATGGTGAAAACTTTCGTTCAATGGCCTCGACTCCAAAGCGGGTCCCCCTTGAAAACCAATATCCAAGCCCAACATTACGGTCCCGTGGAAGACCTCCCGACCGATCAAAATGTATGCGCTGCGAATGAGCCTAAAACCTAGGCACAGGTTAGTAGGGAATTGAGTGCATCCCCTATAAAAACCACTATCTCAAAACAGGTGAGAAGACCTTCTTGTCGAGAATATTCCGATTGATGCTTTGAGCAAACTCTCTTTGAATCTTCAAATTGTTGGATCCAGATTTTTCGTGCAAGGGATTTCGTGATCACGATTTGCATGTTACAAGAATGCTTTGGATAACCTCCAGCATCAAAACGCACATTTCATGATTACGACTTAAATCATACGGTTTTTTCAGATGGACAACCGTCATCTTTCCTAAGATTGCTAATGTTTTCTTGGTGAAGAAAAAAATTTTCAGGCTCGAACTTCTGCAGGATCCGTTGGAAACACAAATCTCCCAGAATGTCGCCTCAACAGACTCAAGTGAAGCTTTGTCAAGATAAAATCTTTCGCCGCTTCAAAACTGAATTCCCGACAAATTTTGGGGTCTTTCAAAAGAAGGGATGAAGATAGAACCCTTTTTCAAAATCAGGCAGTCTCATCGGACGTGGAGAACCCTCGTCATGAGACCACTTTTCAAAATTCAGGCAGTCTCATCGGACGTGGAGAATCCTCGTCATGAGACCCATTTTCAAAATTCAGGGCAGTCTCATCGGACGTGGAGAACCTTCGTCATGAGGACCCCCTTTTCAAAATTCAATCAGTCTCATCGGACGTGGAGAACCCTCGTCATGAGACCCCTTTTCAAAGCAAACAAAGGTAGATACCGCCTGAAGGGTCAACTCAAGGTAGAAACCGCCCTGAAGGGTCAACTCAAGGTAGAAACCGCCTGAAGGGTCAAACAAAGGTAGAAACCGCCTGAATGGTCAAACAAGGTAGAAACCGCCTGAAGGGTCAACTCAAGGTAGAAACCGCCTGAAGGGTCAACCAAAGGTAGAAACCGCCTGAAGGGTCAACCAAAGGTAGAAACCGCCTGAAGGGTCAACTTAAGGTAGATACCGCCTGAAGGGTCAACTCATGGTAGATACCGCCTGAAGGGTCAACACATGGTAGAAACCGCCTGAAGGGTCAAACAAAGGTAGATACCGCCTGAAGAGTCAACACAAGGTAGAAACCGCCTGAAGGGTCAACACAAGGTAGAAACCGCCTGAAGGGTCAAATTAATGGTAGAAACCGCCTGAAGGGTCAAACAATGGTAGAAATCGCCTAAAGGGTCAACACAACGGTAGAAACCGCCTGAAGGGTCAACCCAATAGTAAAATCACTTAAATGGTCAACTCAATGGTCCGATCCACCATACGGATCAAAATCCTTGGCAAATCCCAAATGGGACGTGTCTTCCTTAGATTCCTATCAGTTAGGAATCCCATTATGGTTTGACCTACCATACGGGTCAGAGCTTAACCTCTCTAGGACACTCTAGAAACGAGTCCCTAGAAATTCTCTTGAATCCATCAGACACTGCGAAAATCGCACAAACATCGAATAGGTAAGTGGCAGGTATGTCTCTCTACTATCGCACTCTCTCATGTCAAATGAACGTTTCCCCCTTCAAGAAAGAGCATACATGGACAAGCATGAAGATTGGATGCCATGACTCCTTTTCCTTTAGTTTCCCGAGTCGAGTCGATCAGGACTCAGGTGTCACCTTATCTTTGAGAGAAACCTCTAACGAGATTCCTCTCAAAGAGGGGCAGCTGTTGACACCTAAATTTTGATCAACCTTTTTGTTTCCTTTATTTTTTAAAAAATTCATAGAAAATCCATAAAAAGCTGAAAAATTAAAAAATCAACTTGGTAGCCTTGGCCAAGCTAAAGGGACCATTTTGGATAAAAAATATATTTTTTCATATTTTTCGTATTTTTTATTATTATTATTATTTTCGAAAAATATAAAAGTGAAATGAAAATCAAGAAAAGTAGTATTCGAGGTCACAAAAATATAGAAAAATGTCAGTATTTTTATTTTAATTTTCTTTACTTTTGACCTCATAAAATAGTAAAATTCAGGTTCGATTTTGGGTGTTTTCTGATCACCATAAAATTGAATTCGGCACAAAATATTAGTAATGATTAAAAGGAAAAGGAAGTGAAAACATCATCATTCAAAAGAAAAAGGGACTAATCATTTTGTCTTCGCTTTTGATTATTTTATTATTATTTTTACTTTTTAGTATTTTATTATATTATTATTTTATTTTTATTATTATTTTACTCTTCTTCCCCCTCCCCCCTCTCATCATCCGCAACATTCCTCTTCTTCTTTCTCCTCCTTCTTCTTCTTCTCTTCTCCTCTTCCTTCTTTTTCTTCTCATTTATTTCATCCTCCCTTGGATTACAGCGACCACCCTCACCACCACCTTGCTCCACCACCCTCCGACGCCGTGCCGAGATCCCGTCCGTCTTGCTGTTTATCACGACCTCGTGGAGCTCCTAGATACCGCAATCCCCCTCCATCTTCCTCCTCTGTTTCGCCCCCCGCCACGTCGTCGCTCTTCGTCGCCGCCGCTTGGCCACGAATCCATCGTGTTCGGGCCCGATCCCGTGGGTCGAGCGGCCATGATCTTGGGCCATGGCCGAGCCCATAGCCGAGGCCGTGATCTTGGGCCGTGGCTGAGCCCATAGCCGATCCATGGCTGAGCGAATTGGTGATGTGCATGGAGATGGTCGCAGGCTGGGGCTGGGCGATTGAAGGCCGGTGTCCAATCCGGTATGTTTTACGTACCCGATCCGTATATCAGGGTTATTTTTCTAAATGTCGCAATTATAGATTTGGTTTGCATGTATTTATCTCAGTTCAGTAGTTAGCTTATTTATCTGGTTGAGTGTTGTCTATTGCCAATGATATGATTTTTGTTAAAATATTTTCTGAAAATATAAAAAAATATTAATAAATCAGAAAATGCCAAAAAAATGAAAAAATTAAAGAAAAACAAAGAAAATTGAGAAGAATTGCAGAAAATTACTAAAAAGAAAATTCTAGAAAATTTCCAAGGCTGAAAATGATCAAAGAAATTGATTGTTGTCGTTTTTCAGGATTTTCTCCCATTTAATCCAAAACGACGATTTTACCCCTCAAAGGGTAAATCGTCTTTGATATTCCGATGAATTGTGGAAATTGCTTAGAATTTGGCGATGAGCCAGATAGGTGGCTAAACCTTATGTCTAGATTTCCACATTTCATTCTCATTTTTAGAAAATGACGATTTTACCCTTCGAATGGTAAATCGGTTTCTAAAATTCCAGAAAATCATGAAAATTGCAAAAAAAAAATAGGAAATGGGTCAATTGAGTGACCAAACGTATTTTTGACATTGTTTTAGTCCGAATTCATTCCGAAATGATGATTTTGCCTTTTTTTGGGCAAATCGTCCATTTTTGTCTCAAAATTACGACTTTACCCCTTATGGGTAAAATCATGTCTAAATCATTCCTAAGCTTGATTGATACTTATTTAGGTTAATAGAGCCTTCTTATGAGTGTCATGTTGATTTGATGTGTTTATTTTGCATATTTGGATTCATTGATTTGCGCCTTTTATTGTTGATTGTGATTGCCAGGATAGTCATTCCTATTTGCATGAATTCCTAGTTTTAGGATTCGTACTCCATTCATCTGCATGAAATCTTAGGTCAGAAAATTCAGTCAACTTAGGTACCGAAAGGGCGTCAACTCTGACAGTTGACGTAACTAAGTCCCCGAACCCATTTCCTCTGGTTATCGCAGAATTGAATAGAAACTCCCGACTATTCAATAGGGTGGTCCAATCATACCCTCCAAAAAATGATTGGTGGCGACTCCTTGGCATGCACACTTAACACATGTCACTAGACCACACTGAAGGTCGACTACGTATACCTCCGTTGCGATTTGGGTAACGGCCTTGGGAGAGGCCCGCGTCCGACCAGACTGGACGGCCCATTAGCCCTCGAGAGCCCACGGCGAACCTCGAGAGGGTCGCGACAGATGTGAAAACCTGTTTCGCCTTGATGGCGAGCCCCTGTCAAAGACGGGAATTAGGTGTCAGTTTGCGTTCCAAAATTCAAGACAAATTGGAACGATACCGCCTTGTTCTTGTTTTGTGTTTCCATTTGAACACAAACGCGCGGCTTGCATAATTTGGCCCTCTATCTTGTGTCCTTGATCTCCCATCTGGTTGGGCGACGAATCCTTCTCAAGAATTTGCCCCAGAGAAGATCCATTTGTGTTTTTGGGCGCACTCCAGCGCCATTCTTCAAGGTTCCTTTTATCCAAGGAAAAAAAAGAAAAAGATTTTATCAAAATGCATGTCAAAGCATGTGACATAGGAGCGATACTTTTTACCATCCACTAGGTCTTATAATCAAAGACCATCTCTTGGAATCCTGACTTCTAAGGCCAATGATTCTATTCACCTCCTGTTAGCGCGCTCTTTTCATTTGAGGCTTTCAGCGCCAACTACTTCCTGTAAAATGAGTAAAAACTCATGTTAGGCATGTGGTCTTGGAAGACCAAATTGGAACGATACAAGGTTACCGTTCACCCAAATTCGTATCTTGGGGTTTGATTCTGATGCGGACGACTCTACAGTTGTGTCCATTGATTTTGCCAGAGAAGAAACGTTATTCTTTGTCCGGCGTACAAATGATTCACTTGTCCCAGTTAGGCATGGTTTTGCTGTTTGCCATCTCTGGATTCGATGACCCTGGTCTGATGCGCTTTCATGGGGGATCATGAGAGTTTGCCCCCGGTTTGGCTCCTCAAAGCAAATGGGGGGAACCTGCTCCAATTGATTTTTGCAGATTTTGATCATCCATCTCGATTGTCGAAGTCCTTGATCAATTTTATCTGTCTCAAGACAGCTTGATATTCTTGGGATTCGTCATGTGGCGGTTTGGTGATTCTCTCGATCACAGTCACCATTTGAGGTATTTGATGTCCCCTGTTTGTTATTTGAAAGCATTACATCATGTGTCCTCTGCTCTTGATCATCATCTGAGAGGAAAAAGAAAGGAAGCATTATTCTCATATCAAGAAAATAATCATTTTGGAACGATACGTCTTTTTACACTTGATTTGCACTCCGTTTTGATGTTGCATATTGATATGAACAACATCTACAAATTCATCCATCCGTGCTCGAAGGTATTTGCAACGCCTACGGTTCATTTGCCCCAGCTGGGCGACGTCTGTTTTGTCATTTGAATGCATGAGCTTTTGGGTGCATTGTCTCTTTTATCACCTGAGATAAAAAAAATGGAGAAAAACTTATTCCCAGCTCTGATTAAAAATCAATTAGGAACGATACGTCCTTTCACCAAATGAGTGGCTCTGCGGCCAAATGTATTTTGCACTGAAGGGACGAATTCCACTATGCTCCACGGGTTTGGGGAATTTGCCCCCATTTTCGATAGAAATGAGCCTTATCAAGATGTATACAATACAAATAGATCCCTAATACAATCAATCTAAGGGACGAGATATAGAGGATCTCAGCAAAATTAATCTTATACAAGAGAACTAAGAATGTCAAATCAATCAAAGGAATGTGGTCCGAACACTTGGAGATGCCCCAGTTCCAGTCTTCGAGATGCGACTCCAAGATCACCGATTTTTTATTTTTTTTAGGTGGTTTTAGATATACCAACCATCTAAAGACATGCACATGAGACAAGTGAGGATAAAACTTCTAAAAATCAAAGGATTTGGCACCTAAGGTCAAGGTTCCCACCTCGAGTTCTAGAAAGGCTAGATTCCATTGCACAACTATCGTTGCATTGGGACCCAATCCATAGTTCGAAATGAGCAGAATTAAAAATGGATTACCCCGTGTTTTTCCTCACGGAGATTCCATTTTCAATTCCTTCTATTGTTTTCCTATAGGGGGCGCCCGGGGTTTTAGGCGTGGTTGTGTGTATTTTTGGTGTCGTGCTAAAGCGATAAACATGCATCTTATTTAACAATCACCGCTTCAATATAAAACATACACACAATCATTCATTCATACGCCAACCTGCATAAGACAATGTTAATCACAGACTACCCCCCCTTATCACTCCAATCTGCAAAAACATATAACACCTAACATGAGCAGACTTACCTCACCTTCAAGAGCGCCTGCAGGGTTAGAAAAATCACTCAGCGTTTTAATTACGGCCTAAGTCCACTTAGGGTCTAGAATCATTGGTTCTAGAACAGAGTCCCCAGCGGAGTCGCCAGCTGTCGCGACCCGTCCGGAAGCGGACGCGGCTAATGGATTACCGATCGTGGGCCTTGGATCGGCGCGGGCCCTCCCAGGCCCATACCAAATCGCGGCGGGAGTATTTTTGAGGGATTCGACGATAAGAGTCGATCGCTTTCGACCTTAGTGTGGTTGTGGTGACATGTGCAACTTGTACATACATTTGGAGTCGCCACCGGTCTTTCTTGGAGGGTAGACCGGGAACCTTACTGACCGATTGGGAGAGATCGATCAGTTCTGCGGAACCAGAGATTTTGGGTTCGGGGACTTGGTTACGCTGGTGTCATTACCCAACGCCCTTTCGGTACCTAACGCGAGTGATTTTCCTGACTAAGAGTTCATGCAAGCGCAAGTTTGGGTGAGGTAGGTTTGATTTAGGGTTTCATGCAGATTGGACGACTATTCCTATCAATCACAATCAATTTTTGGAAGACGATTCGCCCAAAGGGCGAAATCGTCATTTTAAGAAGGTTCAGGGTTCAAAACACCCGGAATGAGTCTTGGCCAGTTGTCTGTGGCCATTTCCTATTTTTTGGGATTTTCCTGGATTTTTTAGAATTTTTTTGGAAGACGGTTTGCCGGAAGGGCAAAACCGTCATTTTTGGAAAGATCGGGGGTCAAAAGACCCGAAACAGGTCGTGGCCAGTTGAATGTGGCCATTTCCTATTTTCTGGAATTTTTTTATAATTTTTCTGAATTTTCCGAATTTTTTGAATTTTTTTATGATTTTCTATTTTTTTTTATTGATTTTTAAATTTTTTATTTTTTTATTTTTTTTATTATTTTTTTCTATTATTTTCTATTTTTTTTATTTATTAAAAAAAATCTCCGGGCCGGGTCAGACCCGGCCCACGACCCGGGCCCGGCCCGCCTTCTCCCTGATCAAAACGGCGTCGTTCCGTAGGTTTCGAACGGACGTCTCAGATCGAGACACGTGTCACATTTATAACCGTCAGATCATCATTTTTTATTTATTTTTTTTATCTTCTATTTTTTTTATTTATTTATTCCCGCACGCTGACGTGGCCGCCACGTGGCTGCCACGTCAGCGACACGTAGGCGTTGACCAGGTCAACAGGCGTTGACCGGTCAACGCCTCGCCGGGGAAGACGACCGGCGCCGGCGCTATTTCGCCGGCGCCTCGTCGGAAGGCGATAACTCGGCCTACAGGACTCCAAATCGCACAAGATCAACGGCGTTAAACTCGTACAGACCTCATCTACAACATAACCGAAGCTCGACATAGCAGAATTACATTTGGCCCACCTGCAACTCCGGCCGAACCTATTTTCCGGCGAGAGATCGCCATAGCCATTCTACACGTAACATGATGGATATGAACTATCAGGGAGCATCTAAGGGGTTGCAGAGGACTTACCTGGCCATCACGGAGCTTCGGTATGGCGTGGAACGAGCCGTGGAGCTCGCGGCCGGTCGGTGGACGTCGGAGGCCGCCTCGGATATTTATCCGACGAAATCATGTGTAGTCAAAGGCAAAAAGGATCAGCAAGGTGTATAGATCGAATCGCAAGTTATACCACATGAAATGACCCACTCTAGTTCAACTTGCCATGTGAGGCCGAGGAAGAGCTCGAACTTGTGTCTCGCCTTTTCCCGGCAGTCTCCGGCGAATCTGATGGGCATGGGGGCTTCCTCATGACATCGCCAAGCTCCGGGAATGATTCACGGGCTTCGTCTCTGTTCTGGGAGGGTGACGCAGGCTGCCCCGAATTTTTCCAAAAAAACTGCCGGTCCTCTTCTCCTCCTCCGTTTTTGGCCGACCACCTTGTTCCCTCATCTTCAGTGGACGTCCCCCCTGCCTTTTGCCAGCCTTGCTCCGCCGAAAGTGGAGTTTAGAAAAACCAAAAAACTCTGTCGCCCGACCCCTCCCCTGCGTTTTTTTTTTATTTTTGCCTTCGTCCCGCGCGGGTCTGCAACTGAGTTGCAGACCCGGTTCGGACCGGGTCGGGTCGGGTCTGACCCGACCGGCCCGGTTCGACTCTCCTCGCCCAATTTAGCCCCAAATAGAAATCTTTTCATGAAATTGACATCAAAATCGGACTCTTTGACACGTTTTCTATCAAATAGGGGTATTTTCGTGAATCAATTGATTGAAATTTAGTGAAAACCCCAAATTGCCCTTAGGATCCGAAAATGATTATCACCAAATTGAAGGCCCAAATGATCGAATCAGTCCAAATTAAGGCCATCAATGGATTCATAATGATGAAAACTATAGGGTAGGGATGTTTAATTTTAATGGGTGTGCCCGTGTGAAATTTAATTTCAAAAATTGTGAAACCGGGGACTAAATTGAAAGAATTTTATGCAATTAAGTCCTTTTGGCTAAAATTGATCAAATTGGAGGGCAAATTGACCCAATTGCATTTCAATACTTTAGAGTCTAATGTCATAGCTTATAAAAAGTGAGAATTGAAAATTAAAAGACTCGAAAAGGAATTTTTGGGCTCGGTTCGGGTTTATGTTTGTTAAGGAACATAGTGACCCGAGCCGAATTTTTGAGATTTAAAGTGAGACACTTGAAGAGTAAATTAAAATAAAATTATTGAATATTTTTGTGTATTTGTCTGACCACGAATGATATTTTTCTGATTTTTTGGGTATTTTTATGATTAAATAAATTCGAAAAATATTTAAAAATACCGAAAAATATTGTTTTGCTCAAAATTGGTTCCTAAGGCTAAACCAAGGCTTCCAAAGTTGATTTTGTGATTTTATGATCTTTTTTGATATTTTTAATTAATTTTAAAGAATAAAAATCACAATAATAGATTGGTCAAAAATCAGGTGTCAACACTCTTCTAGGAAATGTTCCCACGACATCTATAACAATCCAATTATCCCTTGAGTACTCAATCAGACCATCATCAGTTTCTTACCATCAGATGTCGGATCATTCAAATTGTCTTTCGTACTATCCACTTGAGAGCTCATAGCTTGGCTCCCTGCTCTCATGGATTCCCAAGTAGACCATGCAGTATTTTATTCATTTTTGTCACTCTTTCCACAGGAACTATTAGTGACTCAACCCTTGGGTTCCATAACCAGCCAATGCAACTTTTATCTCCATTTCATCCATTCGACTGAACGACGACATTATCCTGGAATTCGACATCGTCTACAGAACAGTTTCTTGGATTTACTTGCCATAAATCATTCAAGTTATGTGTCTTCCCCCTTAGTCCAGACGCGCAACCTTAACACCAAGACAATTAGAACTTTTTTCCTTCCACACTAGGGTCCATTACCCTATGAAGGAAACTATACACTTCAGTGGCATTCTCTTACTTGGAATCCACATTGTCCTTCTTCTTTCACAGTACGTCAGTCGTGGAGCCTACACCACAGCAGCACCTTTACTCCAGGATTCAGATGCCATAATACTTGACATTCTCTTTCAATAACTCAGCCACCTCAAGTAGCAAGGTTCCAAGGGGTCAAGGTTCTTCCTCGATCTCCGCAAGTCCATATTTCAAATATTCAATTCGACTACCTCAAGTTGCCTTGCGATTACAATCTAAGCACCCTTTTTGCTTACTCATCAATTTTTGAAAACGCAAGTAGTTAGAACTATCAAGTCCATTCACTTTTCCTTCCATCAACGACCATCTCATGGTCCAATCGCCTTTTAAGAACGACACCCTACTCTTTAGGGGTGATAACTTGCAATTCCATTTCTAGTGGCTCTGATTCAATCTCAATCATTCTCATTTTAATCAACAATGTCAGACAACTGACATAATTCTTTCCTTAATTTTCCCCACGACGAAAGAGAAGAAATGTCAATCTCTCATTACGAGTCCCACATCAAGGCAATAGCCATTCCTCACAGGCACATTACATTTTCCATAGTGAAAATCTTTTTACTCGTAATCCATGAGCAGGAGTTCTCTTACTCATGCCTCTTCCGATCATCTTCTCTTTTCATTAAGATCCATTACAGTTCCTCAGATTCAGGAATAGCAATCAACCACAAAGCTTCCAAATTCCAATCCACTCAGGGATTTACTTATCTTATTCAAAGGGTCCATGACCACCTTTAGTACATTTAGGCAACCTTGAGAACTCTGCCTCATAATGATCGACCTTTCTCAGGTTCTTGCAAGATTAACAGAATTCAATCAACCTTTGTTCTCAAGCAGCCTTCAAAAGGTACTTCTCGTTAATCAACTCAACAAGGTAATCCAGGCAAATACCATGCCTTCAGGAAAACTCTTTCTTTGGTGGTTTTTCACCAATAATCAATAGCCTCTTAAGGCTAGTAACTACTAGGGTCACTTTCTTTCTTCAGTGTACCCAAAACCTCTAAGGGTTTCTCACAAAACTCTCAATTTATAAGAAGGCAATTTCAAATTCATTTTTTCCATCGAACCTTAGTCGACCTCAATCTCGTGATCCATCTCACAAGCTATACAAAACTCTCGTGGTTCTTTTCCACGTTTCCAATTTGAAAATAAGTAGTCTTAGAGTCACCTTTCTTGTGACTTCCATCACTTAACTCATCAGTACCAGCATCAGTCGTCTCAGCGACTTAGGTAACAATGGCAGCTTCTTCTCGAGTCTGCCTGCTCATTTACTTTTCTTATTTCCATTCAAAGTTCTGATGACCCCTTTCAACTCTTGGGTCTCACACGATTAACAAAAATCGAGCCATACGCTCTTCCAATACTCTTATTCCAGTTGTCCTCTTTACTCAATTCTCATGATCCTTCTCAATTCTTGGATCTTCTCACATCTCGCATACTCGAGCCAAATGCTCCTCTAATGACCATACTCTGGTCGTTCAACCTCATTAGGTTCTCATGTCACTTGAACCACTACAATTCCCTTCAGGAATCAATGATTTAAGTAAGTCATCTACTCAAGTCTAGTAGTCTCAAGCTGCTCATCTCATCATCCATCACCATTAATAAACCATCCAGTGGTTCTTAGGCAACTTTCAACTACTTGCCAATTATCCAAGGATTCCAAATCATCCGTAAGCAGCAACCACATGTCAAGCCAGCCTCAACAAGGTAATTCCTCAATTAACAATCAATCACTAGGCAAGCCTTAACTAGGCCAAAATTCAACTAGGTCAACATCAAACAACCACTTAAGGCATCACTTCAGTGAGTCAATCGCTCATGCTTTAAGTCTAGAGGCATTTGCCACCTAGCATAAACACAACAGGCTATCTCAATTTTAGAAGGAATCAGTTCAACGGGGTACAAACTCCACACACCGTCTAATCTCTCAATTAGACCTTGGCCAAAACAATCACGTGATGCCAATTACAAAACATGCCAATCAAGCTAATCACAACATCGCTTTTTGTTTTTTTCAGACGGCATCCACTGCCAAGTATGAAGCTCTTAATCATGCCAACCACAGGCGCAATTACGAATGCCAGGCAACTCCTGAAAATTTACTTTAAGGATTACTTCAGTGCAATACACTTCTTAACCACAATCAGACTCAACCCGATACCTAGACTTCCCCTTTCAATTTATGACTTAGGTCAGTCCTGCCTCCTTACTATCTTAGAAGCCTGCCACGAGTCACTCCTTGTCCAGACCTCTCTGTCCCGGCAATCACTCCCCATCCTCATCAGACCTGGTCTTTGCAGGTTGTCCCAAGTCATACATCTACGGAGAAAGTCCCGTTCCACACATCACATACCATGCTTCATTACGATTTGTAGGTATTCCGTTAGCTTATCCCATACTAAGAAACGGTTTATTAATTCTGTTAGTGATAAGCTCATGTATACACCTTCCTCGACTTTCATTTTAATGCCACCAACCCATGCATTGCATGACCGTCCTCATTACTTGTCATATCACATTTGTTTCCACATCAAGCCTTACTATAGAAGACCTCTAATCCTCCATATGGTCATCACATCCCACATATCAATCGTCTATGTTCAACCATATATCTCATCTTGGGTCATTGGCAAGCCACATTCATAGTCTTACAATCTAACTGGCCCTCTGTTCGTAAGCAATTCTCTAATAAACTCAAGCATATTTTCAACCTCAAATCCAGGCTCATGACTCCTCAATCTCTGCTCGCTTCCTTGTGAACCTTAGTCACATCATCACCAAAGATCATCCATTAAAAATCAACACTAGGACCATTAGGATTTCACACAAGTTCAAGTCTATACTTCCCAAGATTCAGCAATTCATGCTTAATCCTAAGGGTCTCACTGTCTAATCGTCTTCAAGTCATCACTCCTTATCACTCTACACCTTAATCAAACTAGATCGAACTGACCTTGCTCTGATACCAAACAAACGGGGATGTCACGCTCCGAACCATGCGAGCACGCGAGCATCCCACCAGGCCATTCTTCTTTATGATTGTCTCCCAGGATCCTTCGGCCCACAACATACCAAAAACCATACAATAAAACACACAGTCGAAAACGAGACGATAACTCCTTCTCATTATTACAAAAGATGACTTTATGACGTTTCAACCCGAACACATTTACTCCCAATGTAAAGCATGGTTTCGATTTACAACTTTAACTCCAAAAATATTTAGAAATCCTCTATTAAGCATCAAAAGAGAAGACAAACATCCCAACTAGTTAAACTCCTCTTCAACCTCTTCGTCTTCATCTTCCTCCAAAGGTCTTCATCAGGACTTCGGGTATGAAAATGTTGGTCCCACGACGGGATGAGATAATAATCTTAGTAAGTCGACACTAACCCTAAGTTAGGCTATTAGTACCTCCAGGCACATTTGAAAACATTTCCTTTTTAAGCATGGAAAACAAACAATTGGCAGAAGCATAGAACTTTAGGCGATCAAGTATTCAAGTCATTCGTCTATCCATTTTCTAATTTGAATTTCACAAGCCATACAGGCATATCATACATTCCATGCAGTCAAGCACACTAGCACAACCATAAATCCACAAGTCAAGGATTTCCTCCAGATGGCCTCATAATTTCTCAAATCATCACCATTTCTTAATTCAAGAGTTAGCCCGCGTTCTGACGCATCAGGTTTGGAATGCCGTATCAAGGCTCGTGTCGACACGTGGCAAGCTTATCCTGTGTTCTGACATATCAAGATATAACAATTCAAACTGCAACCCCGTGTTCTGACGCATCAGGGTGCCAAAGGCCCTTAGGCTCAAGTGTCATTTCCAACCAGCTTGCCATAATTGCAACCCCGCATTCTGACGCATCAGGGTGTCATCACATAACATGTTTCTCAAGGCTCAACAGCCACATCGTTCCTCAAGGCTCAATAGCCACATCATTTCTCAAGGCTCAATAGCCAACCTCATCAAGTGACTTCATGATCGAGTATGGTCACATAAAGCAAATAGCAAATATTTTGACATGAGAAACATCAAAGCCGAACACTATCATTGCATGGCACCAATTCACAAGTCATGGCAATCAGTCGTACAATTCGTTTACTCGCCAATTCACGCATGTTTTTCCAAACAATTGCCATTTCAAGCCAAATGCCACACGGCCATGCACGCATTCATGATAACCGAAATATCACAATGCCAATTCATATCTCCTCATTCAGCCATAATATATATATATATATATACTTATGCTTTCTTATTAGGCACATTAATATCAAGAAGCCATAGCTTCAATTCAACACTTTCTAAACATATTAAGAGTCATCCAATCAAAGTAAGTCATCAATAGCCTCAATTCACAGAAGCTACCCAATCTGAGCTTTCACGACGAGATTTAATCACAAATAAACTGACATTTCTCAGTGGACCTTTCAAGAAATATGTTTTCATAATCTTATACCTCGTGGTCTTATGGACATGTGAAAAAAAAACTGAGGTCAATTTGAGTACCAGACGACTTAGAACGTCCCGTTTTAAAAACGGTGCACGCCAAAGACAGATCAGGCAGTATCTCGAGTATCCAACGTGTTTCACCTCAAAACAGCCTTTCAATTCAACTAAAATCCACCCATTAGTAGCCCAACATCCTAACGAAGGGTTAGAAATCTTCTTAGCACTCAAGCAAGCAAGCAAAATCCCACTACGATCGCTTGAAGTCCTCCAATGCGCTCTGCCAGAACAAGGCAGTCGGGTTCCTAGGAGCTTTCGCACAAACCGACCATTAAACTTCATCTATACCTCATTCCAATCCACAAACCTCGAGCCAACACATAGTTCTATATCTTATAAGGCCTTACCAATAATTTCCGGGCAAGGCGACACCTCGAAGACCTTCAAAAGTTTTCGATTTCTCAAATCGGTTTCTGTGGGCAGAATCTGTCCTAGGAAAAACGCACAAGATTCACCATTAAAACACTTCAATTCACCACCAAATCTCCTTCTAATATATCAATCATGACATTAGGGGTTTACCGAATATCTTGAAGCAAAACAACACTTCGAAGAGCCTCAATCTACCTTGTTTCACACGGCCATCAGTGAAACCGAATCTGTCCTTGGAAAATCATGCAAAACCATCTTCAAAATCCATTCTAATTCCAACCAATCCACAATGCTAACTTGTTCATCTATTAAACTAAGTGTAAACAAGGTCTCACCAAAAATTCGGAGGCAAACGAGCTCTAGAAGAGGGCACACGAAGACCCTCTCTCAAACCGGTCCGATTCTGACCTTCTGGCGAACTCGGGGCTGAACGGGCTAATTGGGACCATTGGTGGATGAACGGCCACTGGGGATTGGTAAAGGAGAAACAAAGGAGCGTTGTAGTGGTCAACACAAGGGTCGGAGGTCGCCGGAAGTAGCGGTCGACAGCGGCGAAATCGGCGACAGTGGCTGGTCGGGCTGGGAGTTGCCAAGAAGAAAACGCAGAGGAAGAAGTGGAAGAAGAAGAAGCTATCGTCCAAATGAAATGGGGAGAGAGAGGAGTGGTCACGCTTAATCCCTTCTTGGTCAACTTGTGGAATGGTAGGTAAAAAGTTCTCAATTAATGCAAATTACTCCAAAAATGACACTTGTCCTCAAGTAAATAAAATCTTGCTATCAAATGACCATCTCACCCTTTAATTTTCGGTAGCTCTAGAGGAATCCAAATGACCAAAACGCCCTTCATCAATTCTTAAGACAAGGTTAAACTTCGAGGGGCAAAGTGGTAATTTTACACTTTCCGTCCAAGACTTCACTTTTCAAATATAAATTACTGTCGATGAGGCGACGTCCAATTTCTTTCAAATGTTGGAATTCCTCATTGTCCAATACCCACTTCCGAGGTCCAATTTCATGTTGAGCTCTCGTCGACAGTAATTTCAGTTTATCTCAAACAGACGGGCGACTCTTGCAAGCACTACGTATATCGACCTTAGGATTTCTCAAGCCGTGGTGACTTTGGTTGTCATGTGATTGCGAGGGTTTATTGCTAGTTCTTGTGATCCTAATCATCGAAATCCGATTTAAAAAATTCTCGCAAATTACACATTGGTTAGGCGGAATCACACGCGTCCCAACCTATAACGCTAGCAAGGTATTTCACAATCGTCCCTAGATCGATCTCTGCTGGCCCAAAATATTCCCTCGGCAATCCTTATGGTCAAAGTGTCATTTCTTATTCGAATTTCCTAGGTCCACGTACCCGACTCCGCTTTAGTAGTTCCCTTTCGGTTAGTCAACTCGAGAGTGGCTAACTCCGAGCGAGTTATAACTGAAACACATCGATCGATATCTTTCCATTCCATAGCCTCAAGAGGGGTCATAATTCGGAATGTCACATTCACCGTCACAGAATAAGACTCCATTTTTGCACGATTTTTCAGTTCCTCCTACAGGCACGGCTGGAGGACTAGCCGTTTTTTGATCGAGTAATGCAACTGTACATATCATTTCTGCCTCAAACACTTTTGTTCATCTGTCCTACACCGATCGGGATAGTCAAATCCATATGGAGATAACCTTTGTTCATGCACCGAATTCCTTTTCGAAGTGACAACTTCTATGGGAGTCACACAGCCACATAAAACAGCAACTACACCTTCCTTGGCTGTGTTTAGACGACTTCAACAAGATCTTATATGAGTGGGAAAAAGAAGACGGCTGTCATCCTGAAAATTGGCGTATATTAGCCTTTAGGCATTTTCTCGCTGAGTGCTCATTAATGGAAGTCAAATGCCACGGTTGCAAGTATACGTGGACTAATAACAGGGCTAAGATGTTTACAATAAAGGAAAAACTTGATAGGGTGCTTTGCTCTCTTGATTGAAGACTGCTATGCTCATAGGCTGAAGCTTTTGTGTTGCCCGCCGTTGGTTCCGACCACAGTCCTTTATTAATTTCACTTCTTCCGTCTCAAGGACCGCGGGTACGAACTTTTAAATACGAAGCCTATTGGAATGAAGATGCTGATTGTGATCGTGTAGTACGCGAAGCATGGACGGATAGCCCTACTGCCCTTAATTCTTATGAAGCTAAACTTCTCCAAGTCACCCATCATCTTACTAAATAGAGTCGAGCTAGGTTTCCGAATGCGGTCAGCACTATACAGAAGCTCAAGCAGCAGCTAACGGTCCTAATCAACTAGCCAAACACTAGCTATGAGGCAATGGAAAAAGCATCTCAGCTTAGGAACCAGATGGATTAGTTTTGGCAATAAGAAGAAATGTTTTGGGGACTTCTCTCTAGAATTCAGTGGCTGGCATTTGGGGATCAAAACACTCGATTTTTTCACGCTATAACAATTCAGCGTCGGCAAAGAAACAAGCTTGCGGCTATTCAAACAGCAGAGGGTATATGGTAAAGGGATCAAACGCAGCTACGGCAACATATCCTAAGCTATTTAGCCTAACTGTATCTCTCCGAAGGGCCTCGGCTGTCACGCCCCAAACCCGGCGGAACGCGAATATCCCACTAGGCCGTTCTACTTTCCATTTATCTCAAAGGATCCTTCGGCCTACAACTTAAAAATCCATACTTATGCTATGTGCAAGCGGAAGCGAGAAAACAACTCCTTCACTTTATTACAAAAGATGACTTCAGGACGTTACAACAAAAACATTAACCAAAGGTACAATGCAAGGCTTCGGCCGACAAAAATACAAGGTCATAAGTATAATCACATCAATGCTACTTTGGCTAATCATTTTCTGCATCCAGGGGACTCCATCAATAGGGACCTGAAATTGTTAATCCCACGTGTGGCGTTCCAGACCGCCACCCTACAGTCATAGGTCTCTAATAACGATAATTAGAGATTATTCTTATAACAATCAATAGACTAAGGTCTATGATCCACATGCCACAAACACTACAAGACAATATTTAATAGGAATAACTTAGAAAGGCAAACTGAGGCAAGCATAACATAAGGACTAAAACTTTTATTTATAAACATAACGCATGACCATAAAGGAGTTCATATAGATATATACACAAACAAGGCTCGGGCCGCCGATCCATAGGTATAACTGGGATGGTAAAAAAAAAAACTACTCCATCAACTTGCATAGTCGCCTACACCAAAAAGTCACCAAGACTGTCTCTAGTCCTCAATCCTCCTCGGACTAGTCAGAAGGAAACATCTCCTCGTCCTCAGAATCCTCTAGTGGCTCTGGCGGTGGGACATACACCTCTGGCATAACAGGCTCTGGAGGAGGAGGGATGGGTGCAGCAGCAGCAACAACAACAGGAGGAGGAGGAGGCATAGCTACAGGAGGCACGGGAGCTACAAGCTCGACAGGAGCTGGGGGTGCATCGAAAGTACTCTCGGAAAAAGGGCCTACTGGTCTATTACCTACTCGTATATAGATAGCACACCAACGATATATAGTCAAAGCAGGCTCTCCCACATCGACCCACATAGTATGAACATGCACAACAAGTTTCAGATGCGGTACATCAAGATGTATCATATCACGATAATAAGAATCGTAGTCATAAGGAACTCCAAAACGTCTGGGAACTGCCGCCATGGATACTAATTTGAAAATATATCCACAAACGTGGGTTAGCGCGACGGCTAGCAAGAAAACATTCAATCTCACCATAGGGGTCCTACGACTCCCTAGGACAAACTATAAACAATCCTGTGACAGTTTAATACAGTAGCATTTCAGAATTCAATCAAGGATCATGTGATGTAGAAATGTCAGAATATCATGAACATGACATGCTCTTCGCTCATACAACCATCGCTAAGTCCAGTGACTTGCGACCCCTACTTCAGGGCGTCCTCGACGCATGGTACGACTCTACCCCGCACACAGCTCAGGGTCATCAAGTACGTACAAATCCCCGCACACAGCCAAGAGGCGTCAACTCGATTCAGTGCACTGAAGAGTAAATACTCCACATATCTCATCAGATGTCAATCGGGTACCATGTACCAATGCATGCTCGGCCATGAATCATGAGAATTCTCAGTGACAATCCTGCATATGATGTAACAATACCAGGCCGACAAACAAGCATGCCAATTCACAAGGACATGTTCATGCGATATGATGTAATAATCAATCGAGCAAGGCATCATATCTAGAATCTCATCGACTAAGAAAATAGTCAAACTATTACATGGCAATTTCCACTTCAAGGACAGCCTCGAGGAAACCCGAACAGGCCTTTATTACACACCTTACCCAGTTTCGGTTGTAGTTAGGAAATTTCATTTCAAACACATAAATCTAGCTAAACACCAACCAATTCACGGTAATTCTGTCCCACTCATCGAGATTGACTTCCAAAATTATACAATGTAGCTCCTTTCCAAACTCAATCGGCTTCGCTAAACATAAAGGAGCAGACTTGCACAAAACCGTGTATATCTTTACTTCTAATTTCAAATCGGGCCTTAATCTCTTGCAATTTAATTAACCATCTTCATACTCATGTCATCCTAAGCTAGTTCTTCAATAAGTAACTCAAGAACTAGCAATGCAACTCAATCTAACTTCACTTTCTCGACGAAATAGAAAAGAGCAACACTAAAACCGAACTCAGTCAGTCTTAAACCTGCAAATCATTTCAATCCGGCTCGGTAACCATATATCCACGACATTGCTTTCCTTCTCTCGAGACTTACGACCAATTCCATGCAATATAGCTCCAAGAAATCCTCACTCAGTACATAGACTAAAACCGTAACATATCAGTCCTTATACTAGACCATAGAAAAGATTTCCAGCCTCTAAGTCCTCACACGAATTCGTTGATGAAATGAAATCACAATGTACCTCTAACCTATAATGATATTGAAGGAATTCTTGCCTCAAGGAGCTTGCTCTAGCTCGATCTTCACGGTTTCCTTTCTTTGCTTCTTCGAAAATGCCAAGCTACTCCTTCTTCTTCCTTCTTGCTCTCGGCCGCTCGCTCTCACTCACGAACTCCCTCTCTCTCTCTCTCTCTCTCTCTCTCTCTCTCTCTCTCTCTAGCTTCGGTCGAGCATTGTGAAGGGAAGAAGATGATGAGTCCTTTTTGTTGCATGCCTTTGGGAATTCTCAAGTGACATTTGTCACTCATACTCTTCCCTTCAATGATCACTCACCACATGGTACTACCCCCATTGTTCCATTATCCAAGCAAGATCTTGATATGACCATAGGGCAATGGATGGTCTTGCTTCTTTTACCATTTCCCTAGGTTCCGCCGGCCAATAGCATTTCATGCATCAAAATTCTAATCGCCACCTTGTATAGTCCCTATTGGTGATAGGTCATTCTATGACATCTTGATGGAGCTTCCTTCCAATGATTTCTCTTGCAATTTTCCAAGGGTGGTCGGCCAATGGTGTTTCATGCAAGAGAGGAATGTCGCCACTTGTACAACCCCTCAATGGCCGAATGTCACTTGTGGGGTTTCACAAGGATTGGTGACCAATCACAACTCATATTAGAGGAGACTTTCGCCACTTGGCTTTCATTTCCCATGGCCGATCCTTTCTTATTCACCTAGCTTAGGAATTTTCGAACATAAGCTCATGTACTACTCAATCCTCACGAATTCTTATTAGTCGATCGCCCTCGCACATCTTAATCCACGTCCACTCCATCAGTGGTGCTATTTCACCTAGTCTCGGCCGTGAGTTTCCAAATGGCATGGAAAGCCTTTAGTCGCGTTTCGCCAATTTTAACAGGCAAGACTCTCAACGACAATCTCTAATTTTCTCCGTTACCTAGGTTATCTTGACCTATCCTGGTTTCCTTGCCTTGACTCGTATTCCAGAATCTTAAATCCTTGCGTCAAAAGTCAGCTTCCAAACCCATTTAACCATTTCTGACCATTAGGAATCTAGTAAACAGGGGATGCCACAACTTCTACCCCCCTTAAAAGAATTTCGTCCTCAAAATTTAATTCCTAGCTCCAAAGTCAAGTCTACAGAAAGAAAATCAATCTATTCTACAGTAAATCGTAGCAAAAAGGTTTTTGCTATATTCATTTACAAGTGTCAATTTACAATTGTACATCCACCAATCCTGGGGGTCGATCCAGTGACCACCTTCTCGAACCATGTCACTCCCCGGGTGCCACCGGCTATTGTACCGACAACGGTCATCAAGCACTATAATTTTCTTTTAATCACTCTTTTGTACTATTAACAGCTGCTTCTCATTTTCTTCATGCTCTTAATAGAAATTTATTAATCATGCCAAGGTCAAGTGACTAGTCAGTCATTTCGTACCTCATAAATAGGTCGTGCATTTTCTACAGTACTCATTGCAATGGAAATGCAGCATGTCTAGTGAAGGGTCTTAATACTGACCTGTAGCTTCAAACAGATGGGGGTGTTGTTGTTTCATCGTTTCCTCAAGTTCCCAGGTGGCTTCTTCCATACCGTGATATTGCCATAAAACTTTCACCAAACGAATAGTCTTATTCCTTAGGACTCGTTCTTTCTGATCCAAAATTCGCAATGGCTTCTCTACATATTCACCCTTCTCGCTCACCTCAATAGTTTTATAATCCAACACGTGCTCTGCGTCCAGATGATATTTCCTTTCCTTCCAGAATTTCAAAAGGTCCAACATATCTAGGGCTTAATTTCCCTTTCCTTCCAAATCGTGATATTCCTCTGAGTGGTTAGACTTTTAGAAATACATAGTCGCCCACTGCAAACTCCAATGGTCTTCGCCGTCTGTCTGCATAACTCTTCTGACGACTTTGAGCCGTTTTAAGCTTATCACGAACAATCTGTACAACCTCAGTTGTGATTTGGATCAATTCTGGTTCTGTGATCCTTCGTTCTCCCACTTCATCCCAACATACGGGTGTTCTGCATTTCCGTCCATATAAAGCTTCGAATGGTGCCATGTCTATGCTCTTTTGGTAACTGTTATTGTAGGCAAATTCTGCTATGTGTAATTTCTCTTCCCAGTTACCTTTAAAATCCAAAATACATGCTCGAAGCATATCTACTAGGATTTGTATGACTCTTTCTGTCTGTCCGTCTGTCTAGGGGTGGAAAGCTGTACTAAACTGAAGTTTAGTTCCCATGGCTTCTTGTAGGCTCTTCCAAAATTTTGATGTAAATCTTGGGTCTCGATTTGAAGTAATGCTCACTGGAATTCCATGCAATCTCACAATAGTCTGTACGTATAGTTCAGCCAATTTCTCCAAAGAGTATGTCATCCTGACAGCTAGGAAATGAGCTGACTTAGTCAATCGATCCACAATTACCCAGATAGAATCATGTCCCTTCGAGGTTCTAGGTAATCCTTGCACGAAATCCATCGTTATATGTTCCCATTTCCATTCGGGAATATAGCATTCCAGCAGGCTTCAAATGTTTTTCTTTTACTTGCTGGCAAGTTAAGCACTTTGCGACATATTCCGTAATATCTTTCTTCATTTCGTTCCACCAATAATGTTGTCGGAGATTTCGGTACATCTTCGTGCATCCAGGGTGAATGCTATAGTTACCTCGATGAGCTTCATTCAGAATATCCCTTCTTAACTTTTCCTCTTCTAGTACACATAAACGTCCTTGAAAATGAAGAATTTCATCTTCCGAAACTGAGAAGTCTGGTCTCTTGCCCTCTGTTGTTTCTTGTCGAAGCTTAGAGATCGCAAGGTCCGTCCGTTGTAACTCTTTGATCCTTTGTACCAATTCGGACTCGATTCTCAGTGTGGCAAACACGCCACTCAATTCATCCAGTTCGACTCTGAAATCTGAATTGGAAACTTCTTTTTATAGTTCCCACTCTTTACTCATCAAGCTTGCCATACGCAACGTGGTTTTCCGACTTAAAGCATCTGCCACTTTGTTTGCCTTGCCAGGATGATAAAGAATTAAGTAATTCCATCATTCGTCTTTGCCTCATATTCAATTCCTTTTGAGAGAAAAGGTACTTTAAACTTTTGTGATCAATAAAGATTTGGAATTTCTCTCCGTACAGATGATGCCTCCAAATTTTCAACGCGAAAATTACTGCTGCCAGTTCTAAGTCATGTGTCGGATAATTCAACTCAGAAGGTCGTAGCTGTCTTGAAGCATAGGCCACAACCTTTCCATGTTGCATTAGAACACAACCCAATCCTTTATGAGATGCATCACTGTATACCACGAATCCACCTGGTCCTAACGGTATGATTAATACTGGAGCCGAAGTCAATCTCTTCTTGAGTTCTTGAAAGCCTTGTTCACACTTTTCTGTCCATTCAAACTTAACTCTTTTTCGGGTTAATTGAGTCAAGGGTCCAGCAAATCGAGAAAATCCTTCCACAAACCTGCGGTAATATCTAGCGAGACCAAGGAAACTTCATATCTCTGTAACGGTAGTTGGTCGCGGCCAACTTATAATAGCTTCGATTTTGGCGGGATCGACAGAGATTCCCTTCTCCGTTACCATATGACCAAGGAATATGACCTTGTCTAACCAGAATTCACATTTGCTGAATTTTGCATACAACTGGTGTTCCCTCAATACTTGTAACACCTTTCGTAATTGTTTCTCGTGTTCCCTCTGTCCCTTGGAGTACACCAAAATATTGTCAATGAACACTATCACAAATTGATCCAGATAGGGTTTGAATACTTTGTTCATTAAATCCATGAATGCAGCTGAGGCATTTGTAAGTCCAAACGGCATGACTACGAACTCGCAGAGTCCATACCTGGTTCGAAAAGCAGCCTTGGGGATATCTTCTTCTCTAACTACCAGCTGATGATAACCTGACCTTAAGTCAATTTTTGAGAAAATGGATGCTCCTTGCAGTTGGTCGAATAAGTCATCAATTCTTGGCAGAGGATACCTGTTCTTAATGGTCACCTGATTTAGTTGTCTATAATCAATGCACAAAGGAAGTGATCCACCCTTCTTCTTGACAAATAATACTGGTGCTCCCCATGGTGAAGTACTTGGCCTAATAAATCCCTTATCCAGTAATTCCTGCAATTGTACTTTTAACTCCTTAAGCTCAGTCAAAGCCATTCTGTAGGGAGCTCTGGAAATAGGCTCAGTTCTTGGGGCTAATTCAATAATAAACTCAACTTCTCGCTTCGGGGGTAGTCCTGGTAGTTCTTCAGGGAAGACATCTAAAAATTCTTGAACTACTGGAACATCGTTAATGTGGACTTCCTTCTTGGTTAACTCTCTGACATTAGCATGAATAGCCCGACATCTATTGCCTAGAAGTTTATGGGCCTCCACTGCGGACACGAAAGGTACAATCGTGCGAGTTCCAGTTCCCACAAACTCGAAACCGGTCTCATTAGGAGGGCTAAACCGAATTACCTTTTTGAACCAATCTACGTTGGCCCATAACTCACGTAGCCAATCCATGCCGATAATGGCATCAAAGTCATAGAAACCCATAACTATTGGGTCGATTTTCTGACTTTGACTTCCTATCACGATTTCACATCTTTTACAAATCAGAGTAATCACTATTTTGTCCTTCAATGGTGTGGATACACTAAGGGGTACCTCAAGTATTTCAGGCTTCAGTCCACACAATTCAGCAAAACTTGTTGATATAAAAGAATACGTTGCTCCAGTGTCAAATAACACATATGCATCCTTATCACATAAAGGAATCATACCTGCTATAGTAGTCCCAGAAGCTTCTGCTTCCTCTCGAGTCATGGCCTGGCTCCTGCCTTGAGCTGGAGGCCTTTGCGGTGCTCCAATAGGTTTTGCTCGATTGTCTTGATTCTGCTGAACTTGCTGTCTTTTCTGAGGACAATCTCTCACTAGATGCCCTACTCGTCCACATCCATAACATTCTCTTCCAGTATTACACGGTAGATTTCCATGAGCCTTGCCACAGCGGCTACAGACTCTGTCTCGGTTTCGAACTTGTCCTATTGCTCGATTCTTTCCAACTCCACGAAATTTTCCATAATTGCGTCTTTTATAAGGAGTCTCTTGGGATCTATCAAACCATCTGGGCCTCTTGTTGTCCTGCTCCTAAGTCGTTACGCTGCTGGCTCTTGCCTTATGCTCTACTTCCTTCTTTTCTTTTGACAGCACTTGCTCCACCAGTTGAGCTCGTTCATATATCTCAGAATAATCCATAATCCTCAGAGATACCAGTTGCTTCTGTATTTCAATCTTGAGGCCGTTCAGGAACCTCTTGCATCTGCGTTCCTGAGTTTCAATCAATTGAGGAGCAAACCTAGAAAGTTTTGAGAATTTTGCTTCATACTGCACTACAGTCATGCTGCCTTGGGTTAGGTTCATAAATTCGGAAATCTTTTGATCCCTAGCACAATCAGAAAAGTACTGGCCATAGAAAGCATTAACGAAGGCTTCCCATGTTACCGCCATTCCTGGTGGGAACACTACATCCTTACTCGCATTCCACCAATGCTAGGCATTGTCTTCCAGTTGATATTCCGCCAAGGTGACTCTATCGACGTTGTTACAGTTAAACAACCTGAAAATTTTCTCCATACTCTTTATCCATTTTTCAGCTTCATAAGGTTCTCCTAACCCCGTGAACTGTGGTGGTTTCAGCTTCAGAAAGTGTTCTACCAACTTCTACAATCGTCGATCACCTGCTCCATCTTCGGCTCTAGCTATAGCTGGTCGAGGTTGAGCTCCTATTGATGTACCAAGATTAGCCAAAGCTTGCAGGATTTCATCAGTCCGATCAACTGTTCCTTCGACTCTATCTCATGTCACTGCATCACCGTTTCCTCCATAGGAAGATTCCCTTGTCCTTCTCATAATGAACTATTGATCCTGCACATCAATCCATATTCAATTGAGTCTGACTTATCAAATCTTACTGCTACTGCCAATGAAAATCTCTGTGAGTAGTCCAAACAAGGTTGCTAAGTACACGACTATTAATCAAGCACACGTGTTAGTCCTTGTTGCAAGAATCCTAACATTCTAATCTCTATCGTACCTTATTAATCCGGGTAAAACTATGCACTGATACCACCTCGGAGAGCTGTGGCGTCCAAGACCGCAACCCTACGGTCATATGACTCTAATAACGACTTATAACAATCAATAGACTAAGGTTTATGATCCACAGGCCACAAACACTACAAGACAATATTTAATAGGAATAACTTAGAAAGGCAAAATGAGGCAAGCAAAACATAAGGACTAAAACTTTTATTTATAAACATAACGCACGACCATAAAGGAGTTCATATAGATATATACACAAACAAGACTCGGGCCGTCGATCCATAGGAATAACTGGGATGGTAAAAAAAAACTACTCCATCAACCTACGTAGTTGCCTACACCAAAAACTCACCAAGACTGTATCCAGTCCTCAATCCTCCTCGGACTGGTCAAAAGGAAACATCTCCTCGTCCTCAGACTCCTCAAGTGGCTCTGGCGGTGGGACATACACCTCTGGCATAACAGGCTCTGGAGGAGGAGGGATGGGTGCAGCAGCAGCAACAACAAGAGGAGGAGGAGGAGGCACAGCTACAGGAGGCACGGGAGCTACAAGCTCGACAGGAGCTGGGAGTGCATCGAAAGTACTCTAAAAAAAAGGACCTACTAGTCTATTACCTACTCATATATAGATAGCATACCAACGATATATAGTCAAAGCAGGCTCTCCCTCATCGACCCACATAGTATGAACATGCACAACAAGTTTCAGATGCGGTACATCAAGATGTATCATATCACGATAATAAGAATCATAGTCATATGGAACTCTAAAACGTCTGGGAACTGCCGCCATGGATACTAATCTGAAAATATATCCACAAACGTGGGTTAGCGCGACGGCTAGCAAGAAAACATTCAATCTCACCATAAGGGTCCTACGACTCCCTAGGACAAACTATAAACAATCCTGTGACAGTATAATACAGTAGCATTTCAGAATTCAATCAAGGATCATGTGATGCAGAAATGTCAGAATATCATGAACATGACAGGCTCTTTGCTCATACAACCATCGCCAAGTCCAGTGACTTGCGACCACTACTCTAGGGCGTCCTCGACGCATGGTACGACTCTACCCCGCACACAGCTCAGGGTCATCAAGTACGTACAAATACCTCCACACAACCCAGGGGCGTAGTGCACTGAAGAGTAAATACTCCACATATCTCATCAGATGTCAATCGGGTACCATGTACCAATAGATGCTCGGCCATGAATCATGAGAATTCTCAGTGACAATCCTGCATATGATGTAACAATACCAGGCCGACAAACAAGCATGCCAATTCACAAGGACATGTTCATGCGATATGATGTAATAATCAATCGAGCAAGGCATCATATCTAGAATCTCATCGACTAAGAAAATAGTCAAACTATTACATGGCAATTTCCACTTAAAGGACAGCCTCGAGGAAACCCGAACATGCCTTTATTACACACCTTACCCAGTTTCGGTTGTAACTAGGAAATTTTATTTCAAACACATCAATCTAGCTAAACATCAACCAATTCACGGTAATTCAGTCCCACTCATCGAGATTAACGTCCAACATTATACAATGTAGCTCCTTTCCAAACTCAATCGTCTTCGCTAAACATAAAGGAGCAGACTTGCACAAAACCGTGTATATCTTTACTTCTAATTTCAAATTGGGCCTTAATCTCTTGCAATTTAATTAACCATCTTCACACTCATGTCATCCTAAGCTAGTTCTTCAATAAGTAACTCGAGAACTAGCAACGCAACTCAATCGAGCTTCACTTTCTCGACGAAACTGAAAAGAGCAAAACTAAAACCGAACTCAGTCAGTCTTAAACCTGCAAATCATTTCAATCCAGCTCAGCAACCATATATCCACGACATTTCTTTCCTTCTCTCGAGACTTACGACCAATTCCATGCAATATAGCTCCAAGAAATCCTCACTCAGTACATAGACTAAAACCGTAACATATCAGTCCTTATACTAGACCATAGAAAAGATTTCCAGCCTCTAAGTCCTCACACGAATTCGTTGATGAAATGAAATCACAATGTACCTCTAACCTATAATGAGATTGAAGGAATTCTTACCTCGAGGAGCATGCTCTAGCTCAAGCTTCACGGTTTCCTTTCTTTGCTTCTTTGAAAATGCCAAGCTACTCCTTCCTTCTTCTTCCTTCTTGCTCTCGGCCGCTCACTCTCTCTCTCTCTCTCTCTCTCTCTCTCTAGCTTCGGTCGAGCATTGTGAAGGGAAGAAGATGATGAGTCCTTTTTGTTGTATGCCTTTGGGAATTCTCAAGTGACATTTGTCACTCATGCTCTTCCCTTCATTGATCACTCGCCACATGGTACTACCCCCATTGTTCCATTATCCAAGCAAGATCTTGATATAACCATAGGGCAATGGATGGTCTTGCTTCTTTTACCATTTCTCGAGGTTCCGCCAGCCAATAGCATTTCATGCATCAAAATTCTAATCGCCACCTTATATAGTCCCTATTGGTGATAGGTCATTCTATGACATCTTGATGGAGCTTCCTTCCAATGATTTCTCTTGCAATTTTCCAAGGGTGGTCGGCCAATGGTATTTCATGCAAGAGAGGAATGTCGCCACTTGTACAACCCCTCAATGGCCGAATGTCACTTGTGGGGTTTCATAGGGATTGGTGACCAATCACAACTCATACTAGAGGAGACTTTCGCCACTTGGCTTTCATTTCCCATGGCCGATCCTTTCTTATTCACCTAGCTTAGGAATTTTCGAACATAAACTCATGTACTACTCAATCCTCACGAATTCTTATTAGTCGATCGCCCTTGCACATCTTAATCCACATCCACTCCATTAGTGGTGCTATTTCACCTAGTCTCGGCCGTGAGTTTCCAAATGGCATGGAAAGCCTTTAGTAGCGTTTCGCCAATTTTAACAGGCAAGACTCTCAACAACAATCTCTAATTTTATCTGTTACCTAGGTTATCTTGACCTATCCTGGTTTCCTTACCTTGACTCGTATTCCAGAATCTTAAATCCTTGCGTCAAAAGTCAGCTTCAAAACCCATTTGAGCATTTCTGACCATTAGGAATCTAGTAAACAGGAGATGCCACACTACGACTGTGTGAGATATAAATCTCAGTAAGTCAAACCTAGCCCCAAACTAGGCTGTTAGTACCTCTAGACACCTTTTGAAAATATGTATTTCAGAAACAAGAACTTTGACATGGCAAAACGTGAATTATGAAACAAGGCTTTCCAGTAATTCCAAAGTCGACTTGACCCAGTCTTAAATCAAGATAAACCTTAACTTCTTACATTGGTAGGGTTTTTAATAGAATACGCATTTGAGACCATTTTCAATTACAACTCGATTCAAGTCACCAAATCACAATTCAAAGGCACTCATGATATCAAGACCAAGGTTAGTACTAGAACGATAATCCAACCATATGCACACATAGAGAATAGCCTCAATCTCATCAATCAAGGGCTTACTAGCCATATCTCATCAATCATGGGCTTACTAACCATGTCTCACCAATTGATGGCTCACTAGCCATGTTTCATCCATTGAGGGCTTACTAGCCATATTTCATCGATCGAGGGCTCACTAGCTATATTTCATCAATCGAGGGCTCACTAGCCATGTTTCATCCATCGGGGGCTCACTAGCCATGTTTCATCGATCGAGCAATTAGCCTTTTAACTTGAAGATCAATCTTAGCCGAATCATACGATGCATGGCACAACTTGCACAACAAAGCACTCAATCAAACAAGTCATTTCCTTGACAATTTAAGCATAGATTTCACACGTTTTAATACTCAAGAGCCAAGCACCATACGGCCAATCAAAGGCACATATTAACCGAATGTCCACACAACAATTTCAGCCGTAAATTTCACAAATTCACCTCAAGGCAGCAAGCATGATTCGGCTAACACAAGTCACAATCGGCACAAGCCAATTCAAGCACAATTGGTTCACAAATAGGGATGTGCATGGTCCGGGCCGGTCCGGTCCCGGCATGAAACCGGGGACCGGACCAGTAGTCCGGTCCCCATATTTTCGGGACCACGGACCGGACCAAGACCGGCGGTCCAGGCCGGTCCTGGTCCGGGCCGGTCCCGGTCCCGGCCCAATAGGACCGTTAATTCTAACTGCTTATAAAAATTATAATAAAAATATTAGTTTGGTGAAAAAAAAAGAATTTAGACTTCGACCTCCTCTTGTGTTGATTTTTCATTAATAAAAAAATTCCACAAAAACGTCCAAAGTCTAATCCTAATTCTGATCTCTAAAAAGGAATTCATTACTAATAAAATTCCACAAAAGACGAAAAACACGTATATGAATTAATCTTTAAATGCAAATCTAATATCAATGCAATGAGATTTTTATCTTTTCAGTTCTTTTTACATGGTTTTCTTTTCATTTATTTTATGTGAAAAAAATACTATCTAAAATTCGGATCTATTTGAAAAATTCAAAGAAGATATCTCCCTAAACAAATGAGCCCGATCTAAAAGAAAAATCAATTAACACAATCAAATATGTAACCACCACAACAATCAAAGATGTAATCACTGCAACCAAAATAGCTAAAGACTCACTGTAAGAGACTCGGAATTTTCAAATCATTAGGATGATCAAACTAATTTTTTAAAAAAAACATTGCCGGTCCGGTTCGGGCCAGGCCGGTCCGGTCCCAAACCATGGAACCCGGGGACCGGACCGCCCAGTCACCGGTCCCGTTTATTGGGACCGGGGACCGGACCGCCAACTTCAAGGACCGGACCAACCAGCCCGGGCCGGTCCGGTCCAGTTTGCACACCCCTATTCACAAAACCATCAATTCAACACTCAACTTCGTCCCTTAGTAACCTAACATCCTAATAAAGGGTTGGGATCAACTTACCAAGCTAGCAAGACAAGGAAAACCGAGCAAAGGAGTGGCAAGGTCCACGTTTCACGGTTGGTCCGGCAAGGGTAGCTACGACTCCTAGAGATTCATGGAACAATCATCCACTAAATCCCTTTATAAACACTTCAACATCCACTAAGTGACCTCCTAACTCATGAAGCTAGGGATTAGAGGCTACTTACCCCGTTTTCCAAGCTAACTCAGTCCCAAAATGGCTCCATAACCCCACGGTTTACTCCAAGAAGGCAGCCTGCTCGGTTCCAAGGGAATTGCCACAAACGGCCGTAAAAAATCCATAGAAACCTCACTCAACCTCAACCATCAACCTTCTAACACACCAAGCCAAGGTTTAGAGACACTCACCACCTTAATCAAGCGAGATAGCCCCCCAAAATGGCTCTGGGACTTGCGGATTGGTCTAGACAGACTTGATTCGGTTCTTGACCCCAAAAATACCCAAGGATCAGCTTTTTTATCCCAATATAATCCATCTTCAAACCCTCAAACACAATCATATATGTCTTAACTAGGCTTGACGGGTGGTCTTACCAAGAATCAAGCCATAACAGGCTCGAAAATCCAATTTGAAGCTCGCGGGTTCGGATCAGACCAGTCTGACCTTTGCTCATTCAAACAGCTCTACGGGACAAACGGATGAGTGGATTTGGGCCATAATACCTTGTTGAAACGGCAAGAGAATAATCTTTCTAACGTTTCGTCTTGATCCGATGTCGGACGACAAAGTTATGATCGAAAGAGTGAGCGGAAACGGGACTGGGCAATGGTCTGAGCGAGAGAAAAACGAGAGAGAAAATGGAAGATAGTGAGAGAGAAAGAAAGTGCTCGGCCACAAATGATGAAGAAGAAGAAAATGAAGGCTTTCTTAATCCCCAAGTCAAAGGCAAGAATGGTAGGTGGGACTTGACCACAATTAATGGCTAGTTAGATGTCTAAGCCCTACCAATGACACTTGTCATCTTCTTCATAAAAGATCTTGGGGAACAAATGACTTCTTTGCCCTCATTATTTCGGCCAACTAAGGGAGAGGGGAAAATAACCAAAATGCCCTTGGTCAATCCTTAATACAAGAATATCCCTCTAGGGGCAAAATAGTAATTTCACACTTACAGTCCAAAATTTCATTTTTTCCAATATTAATTACCCTCGATGAGGCGACATCCAATTCCTTCCAATTGTGGGAATTTTTCATTGTCCGATATCCACTTCCAAGGTCCAATTCATAGCCTCGAAAATGGTCAGAATTCGGAATGTCACAACTCTTTCCTCCTTAAAGAAATTTCGTCCTTGAAATTTATAACTTTCCAATCATCCACTCTTGTGGGGTACTGACGTCTCATCGCTACCTCACTTTCCAAAATAGATCATTTCATTACTTGACATTTCCATAACGTCCTTACCAGTAACAGTTCTTATTCTTCAGAACTCGTTTCCTTTTGTCCTCAATCTGCGCTCACCTTTCTCTATTCTCTTTCGACATTCATAATATATGCTAGTAGTATACCCTCGAGCATTTTGACACCTTTTCAATTGTCTATTGGTCCGAGGAAAATATGCATGTCATACTACAATCCAGTTTTTCTAATTATTGACCGAAGGCCTTTACAGAGCATCGCAATAAACTCAAGCTCTTTATCTATCACCATCATTACTAAATCATTGTAAAAATGCGCTCTTTGGTGCCCATACCATTTGGCGTATCATTCCCTTCAAACGTCTTTTCATACCATCAAGAATTCATAGACTTTATCAATCTGCCCTCTATTATCCAAATCGAGTTATAGCCTTCTCGACTCCTTAAACAAGTTCATGATTACCAAAGTAGTAATTCGCTCTCGATTCCATCTGAAAATTTCCAATGATCATAGTAGACCATCAACCTTCAAGGTCATGCCTCTTTCTTGTCGGCACGTCCAATACTTGACCACAGGTTAGACTAACCCAACCTTCAGTCCATTCCATCGATAGTATTGAGGCAAGTCTTGGCACATCTTTGTGCCATTACAGTGAATATCATAGTTCTCCTTTTGAATTTCCGATGAGGTTATTTCTTTAAGTTCCTCTTCAATAGTGGACTCATACTCTCGTCCATGGGACTTCAAGGTTTCTATCCTCAACTTCGAGGTTTCTTTCCCCAAGTACTCGAAAGTCTGGATTTTCTCCCTGCTCTATTTATTTCCATAATCCCTTAGATATCATGGTCCGTTCATCGTAACATCTCAATTCCTTTCTGACCTTCAGACTTGATGCTTCAGTAGCCATTAAACTAGTCAATTGGCAACCTTCCAGAAGTTGAATCTCTTATTTCTAGAGGTAAGGTCTGTCCCTTCATCACCAATTGCACGATGCTCAATTTCCAATTATATGCATCCGCTACTTAATTCACATTTCCTAAGCGATATAGGACATCGCAGTCATGACCTTTGGGTAATATCTCCAATCAACGTGACCTTTCCTCCAATTCCCTTGGAGCAGTCAATATTTCCAACTCGTGTAGTTCCCATAATTGCGAGGTCTTTCTTTGTACAAGCAATGCTCCCATATCCATAAGCAATTTCATCTATCAACGTTGCCTCTCGATCAATTACTCTCAGAAACTAATACTTTATGTTCTTATGGTATGTATAAACTGGAAACTTTCCTCCACGCAATTGTTGTTTCCTAAACTTCGTCGCAAGGACATTCGCCAGCCAACTTCAATCACGCATTAAGCGTTCTGACTCATATGGCCTTACTGTCACGACGTATATGCAATGTCCACTTCAGATTATCTTGTTACGCTTCTAATTTCCATTTCGCGTCGCGTCATTATGATTCTCTTGATCCTTTTGATTCCAAACGGAAAATTCATTGTCGGCGTGGTCACCAACTTGACTTAAGTCCTTGAAAACTCCTTTCACGTTCATTCATACATTCGCGCTACATCTTATCCTTAGTCTATTTCATCAATGGAATAGTTCTTGTGGGGAATCTTCCTACGATCCATCTATAGAAATTCATCAATTCCAGGAAACTTCAAATTTCAGCAACTCACATCGACCTTAATCAATTCATCACCTATTTCAATCCTCAAGGGCTCCACAGGGATTTCATTTCCCATAAACTTCACGACTAAGAAATTTTACCTTATCAAGCCCACCACGCGCACCCTTCACATTTAACACACAGCGAGCGTCCTCTTAGGGTCCATAGGATGTTATCCAAAGGCTGTTCATGTTTCTCATGACTCCTTAAATGAGTCCAATCATCGTCTCTTAAGGACAGTAACAATCAATCCAATTACTCCTTGAATACTCAATCCGATTGTTATCAACATCTTTACTATCAGATGTCGAATCGATCAAACTATCATTCGTACCATCCACTTGAGAGCTCATACCTTAGCTCCCTGCTCTCATGGTCACCACTTCGATCATGTAGCATTTTGTTCATTTTTTGTCACACTTTCCTCAAGAAGCATTAGTCCTTAACCTCTTGGTTCTACAACCAGCTAATGCGACCTTATCCTAATTTAATTCATTCACTGAACATCGACATATCCTGGAATTCAACATTATCTACAGGACAGTTCCTCATAATTATCTTACGGAGATCATTTGAGCTCTGCGTCTTCTTTCTCAGTCCAGACGCTCAATCTTAATACAAGACAATTAAAATCTCATCTTCCTTGCTCGCTAGGGTCTCTTACCCTATGAAGGAAGCTATATGCTTCAATGGCATTCTCTTACTTCGAATCCACCTTGTCCTGCCTGTTCCATAGGACGTCAGTCTTGGAGTCTGTGCCACAGCGGTACCTTTATTTTAGGATTCAGATGTCACCATACTTGACATTCTTCTTCCAATGACTCAGTCACCTCAAGTGACAAGGTTCTAAGGAGTCGAGGTTCTTCCTCATTCTCCGCACATCCATACTTTGGATATCCAAATTGATTAAATCAAATCACCTTGCGGTTACAATCTAAGCACCCTTTTTGTTTACTCATCCATTCATTAAAATCGTAAGTAGTTAGGACCATCAAGTCCATTTGCCTTTCTTTCCATCAACGACCATCTCATGGTCCAATCGTCCTTTAAGAACGACGCCCTATCCTTTATGGGTGATAACTCGCAATGCCACTTCTAGGGGTTCCGATTCATCCCTATCAATCTCATTTTAATCAACAAAGCCAGACATCTGGCATAACTCTTTCCTTAATTTTCCCCCATGACGGAAGAAACAAAACGTCAATCTCTCATAACGAGCCTTACGCCAAGGTAATAGCCATTCCTCACAGGCACATTCTGTGCCCATAAGTAAAAATCTCCTTACTCGTAATCCATGAGCAGATATGCTCTTACTTATACCTCTTTCGATCATCCACTTCTTTCCTTAGGATCGTTATAGTTCCTCATAATCTGGAATAACAACAAACCATAAGGCTTCCAAATTCCAATCCACTCAAGGACTTCACGTCTCATTCAAAGGGTCCTTGACCACATTTAGTGTACTTAGGCGACATTGAGAACTCTGTCTCACATTGGTCGATCGCCTTCATATCCTTGCAAAGATATTACAATCTAAACAACCTTTGCTCTCAAGCAACCTCAGATGGGTGTCGCGACCCGTCCGAAAGCGGACGCGGCTAATGGATTACCGATCGCGGGTCTTGGATCGGCGCGAGCCCTCCCAGGCCCATACCAAATCGCGGCGGGAGTATTTTTCAGAAGGATTCGACGATAAGAGTCGATCGCTTTCGACCTTAGTGTGGTCGTGGTGGCATGTGCAACTTGTGCATGCATTTGGAGTCGCCACCGGTCTTTCTTGGAGGGTAGACCGGAAACCTTACTGATCGATTGGGAGAGATCGATCAGTTCTACGGAACCAGAGTTTTTGGGTTCGGGGACTTGGTTACGCTGGTGTCGTTACCAACGCCCTTTCGGTACCTAACGCTAGTGATTTTCCTAACTAGGATTTCATGCAGGCGCAATTTTGGGTGAGGTAAGTCTGACTTTGCACATTAACCAGTTTAACATGCTCACGTAATCATAATAAATAAATAGATGTCAATCACATAAACATCTATCCTACGTGGTGATCATGGAATTATGATTTAATGGGTCTCGAGCCAATGAGACCACATTTAATCATTTTAATATTTTAATAACGGAGAGCCGCTTTTCGCTTCTTCTTGGTTTCTTGAACTCTTCAAGAATTGGGCCCCAAAGAGCTCGCCGACTTAAAAGGCTCCCCCACGTAATCCTCGTAGCATTTACATCAACAATTGACTATGCTAAAAATAAAGATTACATGAAAAATAAAAGGAGTACGCAGCCTCCATTTAATAACTACAACCCCAAATATATAAATAATCATCATACATTCATATATACATCAATCACATTGATTAGGGATTTTTCCATGATCACCACCCTTCCACGTAAGTAATAAATTCACAATTTAAAACTTAGGAAGGCATAATAAAAATTCTACGTTGAATCATATTCAGAATTTTTATGTAAAATAAGATAGCCATAAATTTTCGATTCAAAATTGATTTAGTCTCAATTTTTGCTACGTTGATTAATTTATCATATAAAATAATCAACCTCCATTAGCCATGTAAGACGAACAATTCGTTAATACATATTGGCCATAGTATTGCAAAAATTGCAAAAAATCAATTAAATGCACGAAAACACCTAAGGATTGGCTCTGATACCACTGTTGGGATCCACGTAACACGTAGCGAAAATAAATAACAACCCATACATGTATCTCCAGAGGCGTACTTCGTGCATTTCAATCGAAAAAAAATCACAAAGCCTCAAAGGGAGTAAATGGATTACCTCTCGTAGCGTGCTTGAACGGAGGTGTCGGTTCGATGTTCTTCGATCTCAGCCTCCACAAGTGTTAGGCATCTAGTTCGGACGCACCACCAATTGACGAACGGGGAGACGACTAATAACTCTACAACAATTGTGCTAGCAATATGCGGAATCAATATTCCGAACTTAGTATATTTTGCTCACTCAAGATGATGAGAATATAGAGAGTGTTTGTGTTCTTCTCTCTAAGCTCTCAAAAATTTGCACACTCTACAAAATGTCTCTCCCTTCAACCTCAAAACTCTTGCCATCCTTTTATAGCCAAAAATACCTTCCAATAAATTGTATTTAAAAATAGCACTAACAATTATAAATTCTATCTAAAAATAGCACTCACAAATAAATGACATTTAAAAATAGCACTAACAATAGCACTCACAATTTATAATACAAAAATGCTATTTAAAAATAGCACTAACAATTATAAATTCTATCTAATAATAGCACTCACAATTTATGATAAATAAATGCCATTTAAAAATAGCACTAACAATAGCACTCACAATTTATAATACAAAAATGCTATTTAAAAATAGCACTAGCAATAGCACTCACAATACAAAAATGCTAAAAAAAGGCACTAACAAAGGTGTTAAAAATAATAACCATTATTATTATTACAAGAGTTAAAGAGGTTACCAAACAGTACAAATATGCATAACGTATAAATACGTATGACATATAAATATGTATGACGTATAAATACGTAGAGCATACGTATACATCCGTGAAACCGGGGACTAATTGAAAGAAAAATGTGCAATTAAGCCCTTTTGGTAAAAATTGATTAAATTGGAGGACAAATTGACCTAATCGCACTTTAAGACTTTAGAATCCAATGTCATAGCTTATAAAAAGTGAGAATTGAAAACTAAAAGACTCGAAAAGGATTTTTTTTTTTTTTTTTTTAGGCTCGGTTCGGGTTTATGTTTGTGAAGGAACATAGTGACCCGAGCCGAATTTTTGAGATTTAAAGTGACACACTTGAAGAGGAAATTAAAACAAAATTATCGAATATTTTTGGGTATTTTTCTGACCACGAATGGTATTTTTCTGATTTTTTGGGTATTTTTATAATTAAATAAACTCGAAAAATATTAAAAATACCGAAAAATATTTTTTGTTCAAAATTGGTTCCTAAGGCTAAACCAAGGCTTCCAAAGTTGATTTTGTGATTTTATGACCTTTTTTGATATTTTTAATTAATTTTAAAGAATAAAAATCACAATAATAAATGGTAAAAAATCAGGTGTCAACAGCTGCCCCTCTTTGAGAGGAATCTCATTAGAGGTTTCTCTCAAAGATAAGGTGGCACCTGATTCCTAACCGACTCAACTGGGAAAATGAGAGAAGAAATGTTATGACATCGGATCCTTAAGCCTATTGATAAAAGCTCAAATCAATCCCCGGTTTGCTCTAACAATTTGAACATGGGCCGTAGTGAGAGAGGCTTACCTAAAGCTCACCTGTCGGATGATGCCGGTTGCGACAACTTTCAAGAAGATGCCTAGGACTCGTCACAGAAAATCCTAGGGAGATTAAGCTCTGACCTGTATGGTAGGTCATACCATTATGGGATTCCTAATTGGTAGGAACCTAAGGAAGGCGCATCCCCACGCTTTGGGATTTGCTAGAGATTTTAATCCGTATGGTGGATCAGACCTTCGTGTTGATCCTTAAGGCGGTATCTACCTCGTATTGACCCTTAAGGCGGTATCTACCAATAAGTTGACCCTTGAGGCGGTTTCTACCTTGGTTTGACCCTTCAGGCGGTTTCTACCTTGTGTTGACCCTTCAGGCGGTTTCTACCATGAGTTAACCCTTCAGGCGGTTTCTACCTTTGATTTGACCCTTCAGGCGGTTTCTACCTTGTGTTGACCCTTCAGGCGGTATCTACCATGTGTTGACCCTTCAGGCGGTATCTACCTTGTGTTGACCCTTCAGGCGGTTTCTACCATGAGTTGATCCTTCAGGCGATATCTACCTTGTGTTAACCCTTCAGGCGGTTTCTACCATTGAGTTGACCCTTCAGGCGGTATCTACCATGATTTGACCCTTCAGGCGGTTTCTACCTTTGATTGACCCTTTAGGCGGTTTCTACCTTCAGTTGACCCTTCAGGCGGTATCTACCTTGATTTGACCCTTTAGGCGGTTTCTACCTTTGATTGACCCTTTAGGCGGTTTCTACCTTCAGTTGACCCTTCAGGCGGTATCTACCTTTGTTTTGACCCTTCAGGCGGTTTCTACCATTGATTGACCCTTTAGGCGGTTTCTACCTTCAGTTGACCCTTCAGGCGGTATCTACCTTGATTTGACCCTTCAGGCGGTATCTACCTTGAGCTGACCATTCAGGCGGTATCTACCTTGTGTTGACCCTTCAGGCGGTATCTACATTCAGTTGATCCTTTAGGCGGTATCTACCGTTGGTTTGACCCTTCAGGCGGTTTCTACCTTGATTTGACCCTTCAGGCGGTTTCTACCTTGATTTGACCCTTCAGGCGGTTTCTACCTTGAATTGACCCTTCAGGCGGTATCTACCTTGATTTGACCCTTCAGGCGGTTTCTACCTTGATTTGACCCTTCAGGCGGTTTCTACCTTTGATTTGACCCTTCAGGCGGTTTCTACCTTGTGTTGACCCTTCAGGCGGTATCTACCATGTGTTGACCCTTCAGGCGGTATCTACCTTGTGTTGACCCTTCAGGCGGTTTCTACCATGAGTTGATCCTTCAGGCGGTATCTACCTTGTGTTGACCCTTCAGGCGGTTTCTACCAAATTTGATTTGACCCTTCAGGCGGTATCTACCTTGTGTTGACCCTTCAGGCGGTTTCTACCAAATTTGATTTGACCCTTCAGGCGGTATCTACCTTGTGTTGACCCTTCAGGCGGTTTCTACCAAATTTGATTTGACCCTTCAGGCGGTATCTACCTTTGATTGACCCTTCAGGCGGTATCTACCTTTGATTTGACTCTGAAAAGGGGTCTCATGACGAGGGTTCTCCACGTCCGATGAGATTTCCTGAATTTTGAAAAGGGGGTCTAATGACGAGGGTTCTCCACGTCCGATGAGACTGTTTGAATTTTGAAAAGGGGTCTCATGAAGAGGGTTCTCCACGTCCGATGAGACTGTTTGATATTTGAAAATGGGTCTCATGACGAGGGTTCTCCACGTCCGATGAGACTGCCTAAGTTTTGAAAAGGGGTCTCATGACGAGGGTTCTCCACGCCCGATGAGACTGCCTAAATTTTGAAAAGGGGTCTCATGACGAGGGTTCTCCACGTCCGATGAGACTGCCTAAATTTTGAAAAGGGGTCTCATGACGAGGGTTCTCCACGTCCGATGAGACTGCCTAAGTTTTGAAAAAGGGGTCTCATGACGAGGGTTCTCCACGTCCGATGAGACTGCCTAAATTTTGAAAAGGGGTCTCATGACGAGGGTTCTCCACGTCCGATGAGACTGCCTAAATTTTGAAAAGGGGTCTCATGACGAGGGTTCTCCACGTCCGATGAGACTGCCTAAGTTTTGAAAAAGGGGTCTCATGATGAGGGTTCTCCACGTCCGATGAGACTGTTTGATATTTTGAAAAGGGGTCTCATGACGAGGGTTCTCCACGTCCGATGAGACTGCCTAAGTTTTGAAAAAGGGGTCTCATGACGAGGGTTCTCCACGTCCGATGAGACTGTTTGATATTTTGAAAATGGGTCCTGGGACGAGGGTTCTCCACGTCTGATAGGACTTTTTCTTTTAAAAGGGTTTTTCTTCCCCCTTTCTTTTGGAGACCCCGAAGTTTATCGGGAATTCAGTTTTTTGAAGCAGTGAAAGATTTTATTTTGACAAAACTTCACTTGAGTCTGTTGAGGCGACATTCTGGGAGCTGGGTTCTCCAGGTATACTGCAGAAGTTTGAGCCTGAAAGATTTTTCTTCACCAAGAAAACGTTAGTAATCTTTGGGAAGACCACGGCTGTCCATTTTGACAAAACCGTATGATTTAAGTTTTAATCATGAAATGTGCATTTTGATGCTGGAGGTTATCCAAAGCATTCTTGCAACATGCAAATGTGATCACAAATCCCTTGCACCGAAAATCTGGATCAACAGTTTGAAAATTCCAAAAAGAGTTTGTTCAAAACATCAATTGGAATATTTCTCGACAAGGAGGCCATCTCACCTGTTTGGAGGTAATGATTTTTATAAGGGACGCACTCAATTCCATACTAACCTGTGCCTAGGTTTTAGGCTCATTCGCAGCGCATACATTTTGATCGGTCGGGAGGTCTTCCACGAGACCGTAATGTTAGGCTTGGATATTGGCTTTCAAGGGGGACTCGCTTTGGAGTCGAGGCCATTGAATGAAAGTCTTCACCATCTGCTCCGGGTTTACAAGTCAAGAACCCTGCAAAATGAGAAAGAAATAGTCTTGCTCGTACTTCTTCGAGCTAAGCTATATGTTAACCCAAGTGTCTTAGTCAGAGAAGACTGTTTCGGGGTTGTAACATTGGTAGGATTGGGGACCGAAAAAGGCTTATTTTTGGCCCAGAATTCGTGGCGGGTTTGACATTGGTGATCATTGTTGATTTGCCACCTGTCCTTTCTTTTCTGCATCTTTAGCCTTTGAGGCGCGCAACCTATCTTGCGGTGTGCACCAGCTCTTTAAAGAGCGTCTCTTGTTGCATTCAGAGACCGACTCTCTCTATGTCTTCGTTCTGTGCTTAATAGCATTCGGGGAGCAGCCTTTTGGATTTGGCTCCTTTAGAGGTTTTTCTCTTTCCCCACGAGGCTTCATTGGAGGTCAATTTAACAATTTTCACGAGCATCGACCTTGCTTTTATCAGGCACTTTGCTTTTTCTTTTCTGATGTTGGGGATTTCTTTAATCCCTTGTCGCAAGTGAGATGCTTTGGCAATTGTGCTAGATATATGATTTGGCTCTTAGCACGCTTGAGTATTGACTTAGTAGCTTTTTCGTAAACCCTAGGTCTTGAACTCCCTCGTTTCTGAAGTGATCTGCCTTTATCTTGGAATTTGCAATGATCACCAACGGGTTTATGAAATGAATTTGCAGGTTCAACTTGGCTGTGCAAATGATAAACGTGTGTGGGATAGAGAAATGAACGCTTCTCGTCATCCTATGGCACTTGGATTACCATATAAACAACACACAAAGATTGATGTTAGTCCGAGCAAGAAAATTTCTAACCATTTCCTCCTGATGCTGCTGGACTTACTCCTGTTTTGCCCCGATGTGGGGTGGTTCTTGACAGGGTTGAGAATGAAAACCGCCGTTCAAAGGGGTTATCAACGGTCACCTGTAGTGTTTGGGGGATATGAAACGAATGCCTCCGTCGTCCCAATCCAAGTAATTGCTGTGAATAATCCCTACTTCCGTAGGTCCAGATTTTGCTATCTGATCCGCTCCACTCCTCTCTCAAGTGTGTAGAGGACGTGTTTGGATTTAGGCTTTGCCTCTCGCCTTTGAGGAAGCGCCCTTTTGATTGTTTTGAACAATTTTTTATTGGAAAAATCTCTTTCATTTTCTCCAGAAATTTTACCCGTCAAAGGGGATTTTATGATGCCCCATGCATGTTCTTATTCATGTTCAGACAACCTCCTGTTTCAAAACATGAATGCTAATGAAATTTGAATTCTATGTCTTTTCTAGACACTAAATTCTGAAAGCTTTTCTTTTCTTCTCTATTTTTTATTCCACATCTTCAAGGGATTTTGGGAGAGGGATACTTACCTGTTCCTCGTGGCTGGAGATCCCTGAAAATGCAGAAGAAACATGTTATTGTTTGTTCATGAATTTTTCAAAAAAAATTAGAACGATACATTTTACCCTTGGTCATGTATTCCAACGGGTAATACATGGGATGTGAAAACCTGTTTCGCCTTGATGGCGATCCCCTGTCAAAGACGGGAATTATGTGTCAGTTTGCGTTCCAAAATTCAAGGCGAATTGGAACGATACAGCCTTGTTCTTGCTTTGTGTTTCCATTCGAACACAAACGCGCGGCTTGCAGAAATTGGCCATCTATATTGTGGCCACGATCCCTCCGTTTGGTTGGCGATGAATCATTCTCGAGGATTTGCCCCAGAGGAGATCCATTTGTGTTTTTGGGCGCATTCCAGCGCCATTCTTCATAGTTCCATCCACTAGGTCTTATGATCAAAGACCATCTCTTGGAATTCTGACTTCTAGGGCCACTGATTCAATTCGCCTCCCTGTTAGCGCGCTCTTTTCATTTGGGGCTTTCAGCGCCAACGACTTCCTGCAAAATGAGTAAAAACTCATGTTAGGCATGTGGTCTTCGAAGACCAAATTGGAACGTTACAAGGTTACCGTTCACCCAAATTCGTATCTTGGGGTTTGATTCTGATGCGGACGACTCTGTTATTGCGTCCATTGATTTTGCCAGAGGAGAAACGTCCGGCGTACAAATGATTCATTTGCCCCAGTTAGGCATGGTTTTGCTGTTTGTCATCTCTGGATTCGATGACCCTGGTTTGATGCGCTTTCATGGGGGATCATGAGAGTTTGCCCCCGGTTTGGCTCCTCAAAGTAAATGGGGGGGGACCTGCTCCCATTGATTTTTGGCAGATTCTGATCATCCGTCTCGATTGTCAGAGTCCTTGATCAATTTTATCTGTCTCGAGATAGCCTGATATTCTTGGGGTTCGTCATGTGGCGGTTTGGTGATTCTCTCGATCACAGTCGCCGTTTGAGGTATTTGATGTTCCCTGTTTGTTATTTGAAAGCATTACATCCTGCGTCCTTTGCTCTTGATCATCATCTGAAAGGGAAAAGAAAGGAAGCATTATTCCCATATCAAGGAAATAATTGTTTTGGAACGATACGTCCTTTTACACTTGATTTGCATTCCGTTTTGATGTTGCATATTGATATGAACAACATCTATCGAATTCCTCAATCCGTGTTTGAAGGTATTTGCAATGCCTATGGTTCATTTGCCCCAGCTGGGCGACGTCTGTTTTGTCATTTGAATGTATGAGCTTTTGGGTGCATTGTCTCTTTTATCACCTGAGATAAAAAAAAATGGAGAAGAACTTATCCTCAGATCTGATTAAAAATCAATTAGGAACGATACGTCCTTTCACCAAACGGGTGGCTCTGCGGCCAAATGCATTTTGCACTGAAGGGACGAATTCCACTATGCTCCACAGGTTTGGGGAATTTGCCCCTATTTTCGATAGAAATGAGCATTATCGAGATGTATACAATACAAATAGATCCCTAATACAATCAATCTAAGGGACGAGATAGAGAAGACCTCAGCAAAATTAGTCTTATATAAGAGAATTAAAAATGCCAAACCAATCAAAGGAATGTGGTCCGGACACTTGGAGATGCCCCAGTTCCAGTCTTCGAGATGGGACTCCAGGATCACCGATTTTTTTTTTTTAGGGGGTTTTAGATATATCAGCCATCTAAAGACATGCACATGAGACAAGTGAGGATAAAACTTCTAAAAATCAAAGGATTTGGCACCTAAGGTCAAGGTTCCCACCTCGAGTTCTAGAAAGAGCAGATTCCATTGCACAACTATCGTTGCATTGGGGCTCGATCCATAGCTCAAAATGAGCGGAATTGAAAAGTGGATTACCCCGTGTTTTTCCTCACGGAGATTCCATTTTCAATCCCTTATATTGTTTTCCTATAGACGGCGCCCGAGGTTTTAGGCGCGGTTGTGTGTGTTTTCGATGTCGTGCTAAAGCGATAAACATGCATCTTATTTAACAATCACCGCTTCAATATAAAACATACACACAATCATTCATTCCTACGCCAACCTGCATAAGACAATGTTAATCACAAACTACCCCCCTTATCGCTCCAATCTGCAAAAACATATAACACCTATCATAAGCGGACTTACCTCACCTTCAAGAGCGCCTGTATGGTTAGAAAAATCACTCAGCGTTTTAATTACGGCCTAAGTCCACTTGAGGTCTAGAACCATTGGTTCTAGAACAAAGGTCCCCAGCGGAGTCGCCAGCTGTCGCGACCCGTCCGAAAGCGGACGCGGTTAATGGATTACCGATCGCGGGTCTTGGATCGGCGCGAGCCCTCCCAGGCCCATACCAAATCGCGGCGGGAGTATTTTTCAGAAGGATTCGACGATAAGAGTCGATCGCTTTCGACCTTAGTGTGGTCGTGGTGGCATGTGCAACTTGTGCATGCATTTGGAGTCGCCACCGGTCTTTCTTGGAGGGTAGACCGGAAACCTTACTGATCGATTGGGAGAGATCGATCAGTTCTACGGAACCAGAGTTTTTGGGTTCGGGGACTTGGTTACGCTGGTGTCGTTACCAACGCCCTTTCGGTACCTAACGCTAGTGATTTTCCTAACTAGGATTTCATGCAGGCGCAATTTTGGGTGAGGTAAGTCTGACTTTGCACATTAACCAGTTTAACATGCTCACGTAATCATAATAAATAAATAGATGTCAATCACATAAACATCTATCCTACGTGGTGATCATGGAATTATGATTTAATGGGTCTCGAGCCAATGAGACCACATTTAATCATTTTAATATTTTAATAACGGAGAGCCGCTTTTCGCTTCTTCTTGGTTTCTTGAACTCTTCAAGAATTGGGCCCCAAAGAGCTCGCCGACTTAAAAGGCTCCCCCACGTAATCCTCGTAGCATTTACATCAACAATTGACTATGCTAAAAATAAAGATTACATGAAAAATAAAAGGAGTACGCAGCCTCCATTTAATAACTACAACCCCAAATATATAAATAATCATCATACATTCATATATACATCAATCACATTGATTAGGGATTTTTCCATGATCACCACCCTTCCACGTAAGTAATAAATTCACAATTTAAAACTTAGGAAGGCACAATAAAAATTCTACGTTGAATCATATTCAGAATTTTTATGTAAAATAAGATAGCCATAAATTTTCGATTCAAAATTGATTTAGTCTCAATTTTTGCTACGTTGATTAATTTATCATATAAAATAATCAACCTCCATTAGCCATGTAAGACGAACAATTCGTTAATACATATTGGCCATAGTATTGCAAAAATTGCAAAAAATCAATTAAATGCACGAAAACACCTAAGGATTGGCTCTGATACCACTGTTGGGATCCACGTAACACGTAGCGAAAATAAATAACAACCCATACATGTATCTCCAGAGGCGTACTTCGTGCATTTCAATCGAAAAAAAATCACAAAGCCTCAAAGGGAGTAAATGGATTACCTCTCGTAGCGTGCTTGAACGGAGGTGTCGGTTCGATGTTCTTCGATCTCAGCCTCCACAAGTGTTAGGCATCTAGTTCGGACGCACCACCAATTGACGAACGGGGAGACGACTAATAACTCTACAACAATTGTGCTAGCAATATGCGGAATCAATATTCCGAACTTAGTATATTTTGCTCACTCAAGATGATGAGAATATAGAGAGTGTTTGTGTTCTTCTCTCTAAGCTCTCAAAAATTTGCACACTCTACAAAATGTCTCTCCCTTCAACCTCAAAACTCTTGCCATCCTTTTATAGCCAAAAATACCTTCCAATAAATTGTATTTAAAAATAGCACTAACAATTATAAATTCTATCTAAAAATAGCACTCACAAATAAATGACATTTAAAAATAGCACTAACAATAGCACTCACAATTTATAATACAAAAATGCTATTTAAAAATAGCACTAACAATTATAAATTCTATCTAATAATAGCACTCACAATTTATGATAAATAAATGCCATTTAAAAATAGCACTAACAATAGCACTCACAATTTATAATACAAAAATGCTATTTAAAAATAGCACTAGCAATAGCACTCACAATACAAAAATGCTAAAAAAAGGCACTAACAAAGGTGTTAAAAATAATAACCATTATTATTATTACAAGAGTTAAAGAGGTTACCAAACAGTACAAATATGCATAACGTATAAATACGTATGACATATAAATATGTATGACGTATAAATACGTAGAGCATATGTATACATCCGTGAAACCGGGGACTAATTGAAAGAAAAATGTGCAATTAAGCCCTTTTGGTAAAAATTGATTAAATTGGAGGGCAAATTGACCTAATCGCACTTGAAGACTTTAGAATCCAATGCCATAGCTTATAAAAAGTGAGAATTGAAAACTAAAAGACTCGAAAAGGATTTTTTTTTTTTTTTTTTTAGGCTCGGTTCGGGTTTATGTTTGTGAAGGAACATAGTGACCCGAGCCGAATTTTTGAGATTTAAAGTGACACACTTGAAGAGGAAATTAAAACAAAATTATCGAATATTTTTGGGTATTTTTCTGACCACGAATGGTATTTTTCTGATTTTTTGGGTATTTTTATAATTAAATAAACTCGAAAAATATTAAAAATACCGAAAAATATTTTTTGTTCAAAATTGGTTCCTAAGGCTAAACCAAGGCTTCCAAAGTTGATTTTGTGATTTTATGACCTTTTTTGATATTTTTAATTAATTTTAAAGAATAAAAATCACAATAATAAATGGTAAAAAATCAGGTGTCAACAATGGGTACTTTCCATTGAACAACTCGATGAAGGCAATCCAGGCAGATATCGTGCCTGCAAGGAAAAGTCTTCCTTTGGTGGTCTTTCACCCATCATTAGACATGGCCGGTTCCGTGGAACCACTGATTCCGGTTCCACAAAAGATAGAACCGGAACCGAACCTTAAGAGGCCAGTTCCAGTTCCGATTCGGAACCAGCGGTTCGAACCGAATTTTGTAAAATTTAATTAAAAAAATAAGATGGTGGGACGTCACCTGGGGAAGAGCCATTTTGGCTCTTCCTTCCCGATCTCCTGCGCTTTTCTCCCACTCCCCAACTTAATTTTTTTTTTTATAAAATGGTTCCGAACCGGCCCTTTAAGGCCCGTTCTGGTTCCGGTTCGGAATCGCGGGCCCGGTCAACGGGCCGGTTCCGGGTCTACGGTTCCAAATGGCCATGTCTACCCATCATCGACAGCCTCTTAAGGTTAGTAACTACCAGGCCACTTTCCTTCGTTAGTGAACTCAATACCTCTAAGGTCTCTTTTCAAAATCCTCAATCCAGAGGGAGACATTTTCAAATTCATTCTCTCCATTGAACTCAGTCAATCTCAACCTTATGCATAGTTCCACAAACTTTCCATCGAACGATTCTTATTTCCATTTTCTATCGCCTTTCACATGATCTCTACCATTTACTTCGTTAGCAACACGATCAACAGTAGTAGTCTTGGCTGCTAGGGAAACAATGGCAACTCCTTCTCGAGCTTGCCTGCCCATCAATTTTCTCATTTCCATTCATAGTTCTCATGACTCTTTCAACTCTTGGGTCTCGCACAATTTACAAGCTCGAGCCAAACGCTCTCCCAGTGCCCATACTCCAGTTGTTCTTCTTTATTCAATTCTCATGATTCCTTTCAGTTCTTGAATCTTTTCATATCTTGCATACTCGAGCCAAATGCTCTTCTAGCAACCATACTTTGGTCGTTCAACCTTATTAGGTTCTCATGGCACTTGAACCACTACAATTCCATCCATGAATTAAAGACTTAAATCATCTACTCGAGTCTAGTAGTCACAGGCTGCTCATCTTATCATCTATCACCAACAATAGGTAACTCTCAACTAATTGTCAATTATCTAGGGATTCCAAATCATCCTTAATCAGCAACCACTTATCAAGCCAGCCTCACCTAGGAAATTTTTTAATTAACAGCCAATTGCTAAGCAAGCCTTAGCACGACAACTATCAAACAAGAACTCAAGGCATCAATCCAATGAGTCAATCGCTCATACTTTAAGTCTAGAGGCATCTGCCACTCTACCGTAAAAACAACATGCCATCTCAATTTCAAAAGACATCAGCCAAGCAACATTCAATACGATACTTGCCCAAATAGGCCAAACACATGCGTCAAAAGTTTCTCTTTTTCAAATAACACCCACTGCCAAGTACGAAGCTCCTAACCATGCCAATCACAGGCGCCATTACAAATTCTATGCAACTTTTGAAAATTCACCTTGAGGATCAATTTAATGCAATATATATCTTAACCAAAATCAGACTTAAACTGATACCTAGACCCTCCCTTTCAATGTATGATTTGGGTCATTCCTGCCTCCCTGCTATCTTAAAAGCCTGCTAGGAGCCGCTCCTTATCCGGACCTCTCTGTCCTGACGATCACTCCCCGCCCTTATCAGACCCGGTCATTGCAGGCTGTCCCAAGCCATACATCTATGAGGAGAATCCCGTTCCACACGTCCCATACCATGCTTCATTATGGTTTATAGGTATCCCGTCAATTTATCCCATACCAAGCGACGGTTTATCAAGTCCGATAATGATATGCCTATGCATGCACGTTCATCAATTCTCATTTTAATGCCATAACAAGTGCACTGCATGATCGTCCTCACTACTCGCCACACCACATTCATTTCCAAATCAATTCTTATCAATAGAATATTTCTAATTCCACAATGACCGTCACATCCCACCGATCGAATACCTATATCCAACCATATTCCTCAAGTTCGGTCATTGATAGGTCACGACCACAATCACATGACCTAACTAGTCCCTTATTCAAAAGCAATCCTCTATTAACCTCAAACACATTTACAACCTCAAAATCCATACCTATGACTCCTCAATCCTGCATCCTTCCTTGTGAACCTCAATCATAACATCACCGAAGATCATCCATTAAAATTTATACTAGAACCATTAGAATACAACACAAGTTCAAGCCTATAATTCTCAAGATTCATCAATCAATACCTAATCCTAAGGGTCTCACTATCTAATCGTCCTCAAGTCATCAATCCTTATCACTCCAAGTCTCAATCAAATTAGATTGAGCTGACCTTGCTCTGATATCAAACAAATGGGGATGTCACGCCCCAAACCCGACAGCACGCGAACATTCCACCAGGCCGTTCTACTTTCCATTTATCTCCCAAGATCTTTCAACCCACAACTTAAAAATCCATACTTATGTTATGTGCAAGCAAAAGCGAGAAAACAACTCATTCACTTTATTACAAAAGATGACTTCATGATGTTACAACATAAACATTAACCAAAGGTACAATGCAAGGCTTCGGTTGACAAAAATACAAGGTCATAAGTCTAATCACATCATTGCTACTTCGGCTAATCATCTTCTGCATCCATAGGACTCCATCAATATGGACCTAAAATTGTTAATCCCACAACGATGTGAGATATAAATCTCAATAAATTAAACCTAACCCCAAACTAGGCTGTCAGTACCTCCAAACACCTTTTGAAAATAGGTATTTCAGAAACAAAAGCTTTGACATGGCAAAACATGAATTATAAAACAAGGTGTTCCAGTATTTCCAAAGTCGACTCGACCCAGTCTTAAATCATGATAAACCTTAGCTTTGTACAATGGCATGGTTTTTAATAGAATACGCACTTGAGACCATTTTCAATTACAACTCGATTCAAGTCACAAAATCACAATTCAAATGCATTCATAATATCAAGACCAAGCTTCGTACTAGAACGATAATCCAATCATATGCACATATAGAGAATAGCCTCAATCTCATCAATCAAGGGCTCACTAGCCATATCTCATCAATCATGGGCTCATTAGCCATATCTCATCAATCAAGGGCTCACTAGCCATGTCTCATCAATCAAGGGCTCATCAATCGAGGGCTCACTAGCCATGTTTCATCAATCAAGGGTTTACTAGCCATATTTCATCCATCAATGGCTCACTAGCCATATTTCATCGATCGATGAATCGATGGCTCACTAGCCATGTTTCATCAATCGAGCAATTAGCATTTAACTTGAAGATCAATCTTGGCCGAATCATACGATGCATGGAACAACTTGCACAACAAGGCACTCAATCAAACAAGTCATTTGCTTGACAATTCAACCATAGATTTCACACATTTTAATACTCAAGAGTCAAGCACCACACTGCCATTCAAAGGCACATATTAATCGAATGTCCACACAACAATTTCAGCCATGAATTTCACAATTTCACCTCAAGGCAGCAAGCATGATTCGGTTAACACTAGTCACAATCGGCATAAGCCAATTCAAGCACAATTGGTTCATAAACCATCAATTTAACACTCAACTTCATCCCTTTGTAACCTAACATCCTTATGAAGGGTTAGAATCAACTCACCAAGCTAGCAAGCCAAGGACAATCGAGCAAGGGAGCGGCAAGGTCCACGGTTCACGGTTGGTCTGGCAAGGGCAGCTACGGCTCCTAGAGGTTCATGGAACAATCACCCACTAAATCCCTTTATAAACACTTCAACCTCTACTAAGTGACCTCCTAACTCATCAAGCTAGGGATTAGAGGTGACTTACCCCGTGTTCCAAGCTAACTCAGTCCCGAAATGGCTCCATAACCCCATGGTTTAATCCAAGAAGGCAACCTTCTCGGTTCCAAGGGAATTGCCACAAACGGCCGTAAAAAAATCCATCGAAACCTTACTCAACCTCAACCATCAACCTTCTAACACACCAAGCCAAGGTTTAGAGACAATCACCACCTTAATCAAGCGAGAACAGCCCCCAAAATGGCCCTGTGACTTGCGGTTTGGTCTGGACAGACTTGATTCGCTTCTTGACCACAAAAATACCCAAGGATCAGCCCTTTAATCCCAATATAATCCATCTTCAAACCCTCAAACATAACCATATATGGCTTAACTAGGCTTGAGAGGTGGTCTTACCAAGAATCAAGCCATAACAAGCTCAAAAAGCCATTTGAAGCTCGCGGGTTTGGATCAGACCAGTCTGATTTTTTCTCCTTCAAATAGCTCTACGGAGAAAACGACTTAGTGAATTTGGGCCCATAATACCTTGTTGGAATAACAAGAGGATAATCTTTCTAATGATGGGGGACTCCTCTCCATCCAATGTCGGACGACGAAGTTATGGCCGAAAGAGTGTGCGAAAACGGGACTGGGCAGTGGTTTGAGCAAGAGAAAAATGAGAGAGAAAATGGAAGATAGAGAGAGAGAGAGAGAGAGAGAGAGAGAGAGAGAGAGAGAGAGAGAGAGAGAGAGAGAGAGACCGAGCTCGGCCACAAATGATGAAGAAGATGAAGATGAAGATGAAGGCTTTCTTAATCCCCAAAGTCAAAGGCAAGAATGGTAGGTGGGACTTGACCACAATTAATGGCTAGTTAGGTGTCTAAGCCCTACCAATCACACTTGTCATCTTCTTCATAAAAGATCTTGGGGAACAAATGACTTCTTTGCCCTCATAATTTTGGCCAACTAAGGGAGAGGAGAAAATGACCAAAATGCCCTTGGTCAATCCTTAAGACAAGAATATCCATCTAGGGGCAAAATGGTAATTTCACACTTACAGTCCAAAATTTCATTTTTTTTTTAATATTAATTACCCTCGATGAGGCGACATCCAATTCCTTCCAATTGTGAGAATTCTTCATTGTCCAATATGCACTTCCAAGGTACAATTCATAGCCTCGAAAAGGGTCAGAATTCGGAATATCACATCGGCCTTATGAGCCAATCCTAACTCATTGTACCAAATTTATTACGGATGACATGAATAATGCCCTTATTCAGAATGTGACTCTTGAAGAAGTCTATGCAGTGGTGTTTCGACTAGGAAAGACGAAGGCACCTAGCCTTGATGGTATGAGTGGATTGTTTTATCAACACCATTGGGAGCCAATCCAACATGATCTCCTCCAAATGGTACAAGAATTTATGACTACGAGTTCCCTTCCAGCTTTGTTGAACCGAACTCATATTACTCTTATACCGAAAATGCCACAACCGGAAACCCTTGATCAATATAGGCCAATTAGTTTATGTAATTTTTCCTATAAGATATGCTCAAAGGTCCTAGCTAATCGCTTAAAGCCACTTCTCCCATCACTTGTGGCTAAAGAACAGAGCGCCTTTGTATCTAGGCAACAAATTCTGGACAACATATTCATTGTCCAAGAGGTGTTTCATCAGCTTCGAGTCAGGAAGCGTAAAAAGAAGTTTCAAGCTGTTCTCAAACTTGATATGAGAAAAGCTTATGACCAGATTGAGTGGGACTTCTTGCGGGATTGTCTTCTAAAAATGGGTTTCCACATACGTTGGGTTACATGGATAATGGAGTGTGTATCTGTGACATTCCGAATTCCGACCCCTCTCGAGGCTGTGGAATGGAAGGAATCCATGGTGTGTTTCAGTTGTAACTCACTCGGAGTTGGTCACTCTCGAGTTAACTGACTGAAAGGGAAAGCCTAACTAGGAGTGGGGTACGTAGACCTGGGAAAATTGAATAAGAAATGGCGTTTTGGCCATAAGGATTGTCAAGGGAATATTTTGGGCCAACAAAGATCGATCTAGGAACGATCATGGAATGCCTTGCTAGCGTTATATGTTGGGACGTGGGTGATTCCGCCTAACCAAGGTGTAATTTGCGAGAATTTCCTAAATCAAATTCCGATGATCAAGACCGCAGGAGCTAGCGATAAACCCTCACAATCACATGATAACCAAAGTCTCCACGACTTGAGAAATCCTAAGGTCGATACGCATAGCGCCTGCAAGAGTCACCCGTCAGTTTGAGATAAACTGAAATTACAATCGACGAGAGCTCGACATGAAATTGGATCTCGAGATTTGGGTATTGGATATTGAGGAATTCCAACATTTGAATTGAATTTGACGTCGCCTCATCGAGGGTAATTTAGATTGGAAAAATGAAATTTCGGACGACACGTGCAAAATGACCATTTTGCCCCTCATGCCTTGCCCTTGCCTTACGATTTCTAGAAGGGCATTTTGGTCTTTTTGGATTCCCAAGAAGCTGCTGAAAATTTGGCAGGGATGGAGTCAATGAAGTCAACACTTGGATGGCCAATTATTGGTGTTATGCCAAGTGTCACTCAAGGGAGAAGCCATGCATTAAATTGCCATTAAATGCAATCTTGATAATTTGACACCAATTATTTGAGAAACACGTCCCCTAGCCCATCTTCATCCGTGCCCCTCTTCCTCTCCCTCATTTCCCTTTCATTCTTCTTCTTTTTCCTCTCTCGGCCGAGAAGCTCTCTCACGGACAGACAAAAACTGCTTCACTGTCCCGACCATAACTTCGTCGTCCGACATTTGATTGAGGTAAAACTTCCGCCATCTGAAATATTATCATCATGCCGATCCAACAAGGTATTATATGCTCAATTTGGCTCAGTATTCCGTCCCGTAGGTCTGTTTGAATGGGCAAAGGTCAGAATCTAATCCCATTTTGGAGAGAATCCGTTTTAGGGGGCTTTAAGACTTCAAATGGCTCCAAATTTTTGGTGAGTCACTCTAAACTCATAGTATAAGAGTTTAGTAAGTTGATATTGAGGATTTGTGGGAGTTGAGATGGGTTTTAATGGATGAAACCCCTTGATCTTTTATAGACAGATTCTGCCCGCTTGAAGATCGTGGAGAAACCGAGTGGTTCGAAGGCTTTGTGGGATTGTTTCGCTTCAAAAATTTCGGTGCGGTTCCTAGACATGTAAAATAAGATGTTAGCAAGTTCATTTTGTGAGGAATTGGAACCTAGGATTGAGTTATGGATTGATTAGTGTGGTTTGAAGCAGAACAGAATTCTGCCCCTGCACTGGACCGTGGAAACCGAGTCGTTTAAAGGTTCGCCGATGTGTCGGCTTGCTCGGAAATTCATGGTGAGGCTCTATAAGACATATTACTATATTTTGGTGAAGAGTATGGGGAGTTAGAATAGAGTTTGGATGAGTTTTAATGGCCGGTTTGCATGAAATCCCTAGGACTGACCAATCTATCATTAACGCGCATCGATTTTAAAATGAGTCTTTCTAAGTCGTCCGGTATCCGAATTGAGCTCCGTTTTCGCCCACGCTTCCATAAGACATTGAAGTATAAGATTATGAAATTTGATTTTGTAGAACTTCAATGGAGAAATGCCAGTTTATTTGGGACTGAATCTGATCGTGGAAGGCCAATATGGACAGCTTGGTGCCCGACGTTGTGTTGCGTGTTTTGTGGAAATTGCTTGGCCTAGGCTTAAGGTAAGTTATGCCTAAACCTTTATTAGGATGTTATGTTACTAAAGGATGGAGTTTTGAGTTGGATTGAAGGGTTTTATGAACTGATTTTGTGAGAGACGCGAGGAAACCCATATATGCCTTATTTTGAGCTTGAGTGGTTTTATGGCATGGAAATTTTGAAATTGAGGTTGAACTGAAGAGCCTCAATTTGGATGTGGCATGTGGTTGGGCCATGCGGCGTGCTTTGTGGAAATTCTCATTGATATGAGTGCATTAAGCAGATTGATTTACCAATCGAGTCTTGAGATAACTTGTGAATGATCAAATTTGAGATTTGATCGATTTGAGCTGAATGATGCTTGTGTTTTATTGAGAATTTCATAATGAGAAATGTGGTTTGTCCAGTTGAGGGACATTTGAAGCAAATGTCGTATTTTGGCGATGAATTTCATGAGTTGTTCTTGAATGATGAGTTTTGAGGCATGAATTGTTTTCTTTAAATGGAAATATGAGGCTTTCTTTAATTGAAACTTTTATGAATAAAATGGCGTGTGGGATCGCCGAGGAAATGATATGTGCACTGGCGTGTAGGATCGCCAGGAAAATTTATAAGTGCACTGGCATGTGGGATCGCCAATGGCGTGTAGGATCGTCAAGGAATTATGAAATTTGGCTAATGTATTGAGGGGGAGTTACTCCCATTTGACCTGACGAGGTCGTGCGGCTAAAGAGTCTCATACTGACACGATTCATCTCGATTGAAAATGGGCGTCAAGAGTCGTATGGTGACCGAATCATCTCTAGGTCTGAACGCGAGAGTCTCATATGTACCGACGGGTCATATGGAGACCGAATCATCTCGCAGCCCCAAGATGGACGGCCCAAGATGGGCGGATATGAAATGATATGTTTTCTAGGAAAATCAAATAATGATTTGTGAGAAAATTGATTATCTCATATTTGAAAATTTGCCTCATGAATTGAAATTGGCCCAGAAAGGGGCGTGAGAGAAAAGAATGTGTTTTCTGTAAATTTTAAGGAATGATACTTTTGAGAAAGCGATGAAAGTTGCATCATGTTTTTGAATTAGGGTCAAGTGCTTGCTTCAGAATGAAAATACTGCCATTGTACGAAACTTAGAGTTATCATGATTTTTCTTGACTGAGTCAAGCTATATTGAAAGTACTGAAATGTCATGTTTTGGAAAGTACCCCATTTTACCATGCCAAAGTTTTAATTCCAAAATACTCTATTTTCCAAACGTTTGGAGGTACTGATGGCCTAGTTTAGGGTTAGGTTTAGCTTACTGACATTTATATCCCACTCCATCGTGGGACAACATTTTCAGGTCCTAGACGATGAAGACCCTAGCTTGCCATGGACTGGGATTGGAAGAAGTTTTGGAGGATGTGAAGATTTTAGTTGATTGAGACCTTAGAGACTGTATATTATTTGTAGTTAGAATTGTTCTTGACTTTGGCTTTAATGAGAAGTGTATCCCTTTCTTTTGTCCTAAGTCATCTTGAAAAGTTGTTTTTATGGAGTTATCCTCGCTTTCGCATGCATGTTTCATATAGACCTTTAAGTATTGGCCGTTGGTTCCTGGGAGATCATTAAAGGTAATGGCGAAGGCGGGATGCTCGCGTGCTCACCGATCAGTATCAACTGTTACGTATAGCATCAAATGTAATGGTGCTCCACTACCTTATTTTCACCCGACCAGGGGATTGCGTCAGGGGGACCCTCTCTCACCATATCTCTTCATTTTGGTATCAAACATGTTATCTTTGATGCTGGCCAAGGCGATGCAGGAGGGTAGCATTACAGGTATCACTTTTAACCGCCATTGCCCTACGTTGTCTCACCTACTCTTTGCTTATGATTCCATTTTCTTCTTTTAACCGCCATTGCCCTACGTTGTCTCACCTACTCTTTGCTTATGATTCCATTTTCTTCTTGGATGGCCAATTGACTGAATGCCAAAACCTAGCTCAAATCCCGCATCAGTATTGCGTTGCCTCCGGACATGAAATTAACCTAAATAAATCAGGTATCTTCTTCAGTAGCTGCTTCCCTTCTTCTTTGAAACATATTTTGGCAACAGAATTAAGGATACCCAAGCTTACACATACAGGTAAATACCTTGGCATGCCATCTGATTGGGGACAGACCAAAAGGGCTATATAAGGGCATAACCAATATAGCACCGAAGCGAACAAGAAAAAGAAAGTACAGCTCGAAGGAACAGCGCGAAGAGAAGATTCCACTCCATGGACAAAGGGTGGGGGGAAGGCCGATTAGAGCACACTCTCCGTAGTTGAAGCAGAATCGAGAACAGGGACCAAGGGGTCTCTTGATAGTGAAAACTTGTTTTATACGAGTAGAGTTCAAGGGTGGTCCAGTCCAGGGAATGGATAAAGGTCTACTATAGCATGTCGTAAGCTTTTTCCAACTCGATTTCTTTGGCTGGCACATTATTCCGAACATTCTGCTCTTCTATTGGAGTAAAGCAACAATTATCATGTCCTTACACTGCACCTCAAAATGGAGTTGTTGAGAGGAAGCATAGACATATTAAAGAGTTGGGAGTAAAAACAGACACCAAAATAACTTTCTCTCCCCTATTGAAAGAAGTATGGCTTTCTGCTCTTCAAGTTAGAGAAGGACTTAGACCATATGGTGACCGGCTTGGCGAGACCTTTTCGGTCCACACTGGCGAGGATGACCCCTCTCCCATGCTAGGTTCTATTGGGCTAAGGCATATTCTTCATGTTGCAACTGATAGAAAGGTGGATAATCATCCTGAGACAACTTTTTTCATGGATTTTGACCAGAGTTAACACTAAGTTGGAGGGATGGAAGGAGCGCCTTTTCTCCATGGCGGGTAAGGAAGTATTAATTAAAGCAGTAGTCCAAGCTATCTCTCACTATGCAATGTCAGTGTTCGAGGTTCCACTCTCAATTTGTCGGGCAATTGAGAAATGGATAGCAAACTTCTAGTGGAAGAGTAATGATATACACTCCGGCCTACATTAGCAAAGTTGGGATCTACTTAAACGATCTAAAAGAGAGGGAGGCATTGGCTTTCGTGATTTAATTGATTTTAATTTGGTAATGTTAGGCAAGACTGCTTGGAGGCTTCATTCTACCCCATCTAGCCTTTGGGCTGCTTTATTCAAAGGGCTCTACTTTCCATATACTACATTTTGGAAGGCGACAAAAGGCAGCCGACCATCCTGGGGCTGGCAGAGTATCTTAACCGGACGAGATCATATCCAACCCCACATGCGCTGGCGAATAGGGAATGGTCAGCATATCAGTATTCGATCAGACGAGTGGCTGGCAACGAGCATAATAGGAGGCCGACCGCAACCCCATGAACCTCCCCAGGTAGCAAATTTTATAAAACCATCAAAGACATGGAATGCCTCCCTTCTCACGATGTGTTTTTCCCTGTCCATAGTCCAAACAATTTTAGCTATCCCTATAAACCCATTCTGTCCAGCTGACCGTTTGCTTTGGACACCCTCATCAACGAGAACTTATACGGTACGCAGTGCTTATCATCTACTCCAATCGTCCCATCCACAGCAGCCATCTGCAAACCCTTCGTCATCGTATCGGCACCCCCCCCCCCCCCCCCCCCAAATTATGGCATAATATTTGGAAAATCAACGTCCCTCAAAGAGTCAGGCATTTTCTATGGAGGTTATGCCAAGATGCGTTACCTAGCAGTAAATTTAGTGAAGAGAAAGATCATACCTGAGCCTAGTTGCTCTATTTGTCACGAACATCCTGAAACGCTGGAGCATTTGTTCTTACTCTGTCCTGGACCACAGCAGTGTGGAATCACCAACAAATTCGACTGACAATCAATAAACAGGGGCTTACCCGTATCGAGGACTGGCTGAATCATCATCTGGTATGTATCCGGCCTCATAATCCTACCATTGCGCCATTGATTGCACAGGTGTTATGGCAAATCTGGAAAGCGCGAAATGCCCATATCTTTCGCAAATAGGCTCATGATCCCTGGCATACAGTTAATGCAGCACTAGCTCACAATCTAAGCTACCAGCGATGGAATCCTAAGACACATAGCCACCCAAAACCAAACAAGACCTACCTAGATGTGGTGTCCCCCCCAATCTAGTAACCTCAAGCTCAACGTGGATGGTTCTTTCTGTTCGGGCAATACAACTGGCGCAGATGTGGGTATTCTTCGAGATCACCAAAAACGCTATTATGGCGGATTCGTCCAGACGGTGCACGCCACTGAGCCGGAGCAAGTGGAAGCCCTAGCTTGTCGAACTGCTCTCCAGTTTTGTATTGATCGATAGCGAGTGCAAGATCCTTCTGCCTCCAGCGCTGCGCAGGTAGTTATTGAATCAGACTGCAGCCACATTGTTGCTGATCTTGGGCATTTTCGTCGTTCGCCTTCAACTGCCTTCAATGACAGTATCACCAGGAGAAGTGCGTCATCCTGGTCTTCTTCTCCTATTCTGTACGAATGTCTTCAGCTTATGGACCAGGCGTTGTCACTGTTGGGCTTTCATCACTGCCTTAGGGAGCAAAATCGGGCCGCGCATTAGCTTTGCCAGGCCCACCAACGTGGGTCTTTATCTAGCGACTGGGTTGACTCAGTGCCCTCTGTACTCAGGGCCTTCTATTTTCAGGGGCTCATCCTAGGCTGTACAAATCTTTCAATTTAGCAATAAAGTCGTGTTTTCTGACCCCCCCCCCCCCCCCCCCCCCCCCCCAAAAAAAATAATAATAATACTCATCAATGGTAGAAGGCTTTTCTAGATTTATTTTACCTATCATTAACATAAAAATATGTTTCACAAATTATTCAAACTCGGTACAAGCTATGGAAAAGCTCCTAAATTTGCTACTGTTATTGGACAACAGGGCAATTTCATAGCCGTAAATGAGGCAATTCTGAAAAATGGCGCTTTCATCCCGCTGACTCCTCCTGGCGATCCGACCATTGCGACGACACTCATCAGCTTGTCCTTGAAGTCTAGGTGGCCGGAGTCCCATCATATGTTGGCTAGACTATTCTCTATGGTACGATTTTCTTGATTGCTTATTCGAGGTTCAAACTGATTTCTTACTTTGATCTTCATTCTGTCTATTCAGACTTTGGCGAGCATACATTGGCCAATCCTTGAAGTTCATTGTGGTAATTCGGTGGCCGAGTAGCTCGATCGAAAAACGTGAAGTTCATTGACAAAGGTTAGTCTTCATAAACTTAGATTAGGATGAGCACGAATGTATGTTGAGACCATTTGCATGTGAGGATTGGATCATGGCCAATAATGCTGCTGTGAAGTTGAGATTAGGCTTAGAACGATGTATGTTAAAGAATTCGTGTGCTAGAATCCCTAGAACATTGGTTGTTGGTTTGTTTGTTTCATGAAAAATCAAAGATTTGGAAAACATTTTCCAAAAAATAAACATTGTGTCACTCATAAAAATGAATGAATGCAAATTATTTTCATTGCCACGAAAATAGTTAGGCATGAAGTGTTAGTGATAATGTTGATTAATTTTTCTAAAAGATATAAGCGTTTATTTTTTAGAAAATGTTTTTCAAATTTTTAATTTTCCGTGAAACAAACGTACCTAAGTCAGTAGACTTTACTAGATGATTTGAGTTAAAAAAAAAGTTGAAATGATCTGGACTTCCTAAGCTTCAATTTGACAAGGTCGCATATCAAAATTTGATTTGAAAAGTTTCTTGCTCAGAATAACAAAATGCTTTTGCGCTATAACTCGAAAACCCAACTCTGTTTTCACAGATTTCATTTTGAAAATTTCATATAGTTCGAGTCCTTTTTTGAAAATTTCAAAACCAAAAAGTTTTTTTTTTATCAGGCTCTTAAATATTAAACTGCAGATTTTGGGGATCTAATTTAAATTTTATTATTTCCTTTGAACTCGAAATTTCGGATAAAGTCATTTTGGGCTTACAAAACAATTTTCAATTAAGTCTTGCAGAAAAGTCAAGCCCCTGCATGGTAACATTTCTGGCCAACTTCTCAATTTTTGATCAAAAATTGATTTCTCTACTTTTCTCCCTCAAAAATCGAAGTTGGTTTTTTTTACTTTTACTCTAGATTGACTTCTGATCAAAGAAATTTGTTTAAAAACGGTTGAAAATTTCTATTTTTGAAATTTATTAACAAAATCTTTGCCGGCGACCGGCGGCGGCGAGCGGCGTCCGGCGGCAAGTGGCGACGATAGTCGGCCCGAGACTCGTGTGATCGAAGAAGTGATTCTGGAGTTGAGAAATAAATTTTTTTTACTTTTCAAAGTTGGCCAAAAATCCAACCAAAAGTAGAAAATCCGACCATAGGAGAAAATCCTACCATAAGTCAATTTTTTTTATCAAACACATTTCTGCTTCGGAAGTAATTTTACCAAACGAATTTCCCTGCCAGATTGATTTCTAGCAGGAAAATTCTACTTCTGGTGGGTTATCATGCAGCACCCAAACTATCGAGCAAAATCAGAGGCTTTTTTTTTTTAGTGAAAAGTCAAAACATGGAAATTATTAAGAACGCCCTTCTCCTGGAAGCTGTAAATTTTGACACATTTTTACTTCGTTTATTTTTCCTGTATTTTTGAAAATCTGGTAAAAAAACCAAGTCAAATTCTGAGTGCCTGGTCTAAATCACAGTTGGAGAAAATGGGGTCAGAACAGGTCGAAATGGTCTAAATGAACTTTGAATTGCACATCTTAAGGTTTGTAATATTGTACTTAAATCATTCTGGTTGGACTTTTTTTGCTAGGGTTACCAAGTCAAAACATAATTGGTGAGAATTAGAGCTTAATTGAACAAGTAATCCGTTGATGCTCACTTATTGTGTGATGTGATTGTCAGATGAATGGGTAGAGGATCGATGCACGATTCCGCGGGTACAGTGGGCTTCATTAGAACTAGTTAGGGATTAACGATGTTGTCCATCAATTTTGTGCATATAAACGGAGGTCAATTATCATTAATTTAATAAATCAACCTAAGTCAATTAGGGGAATGGGTTTGGCAATTATCAAATGCATGAAACCAAAGTCCGAATCTGAGGCCATCCTTTTGTTTGATGTGATGAATGTTACCAATAGCTTTGATTGAATGAGTTCATGTCATGTGAATGAATGTAATCATTGGTGAACCCGACACCGCGGATTGTGCCCAGACCAAGTTCGGACTCATTAGGTAGTCAATTGGGTGTCTCGAAATCGACAACAAATCTTGTAAGCCAACAACTAAGTCGCATAATCGACAACTTCATCCTTGAATACACATAATTAAATTGCAGTAGAAATTAGCGATCCAGTTGATACAATCTATGAGAGCTGAACTTGAGAGCTGATCGATAGAGCCCGATGCTCCGGCATCATAAATAACCGGTAATTTAGGAATTGTATAACCTTATTGCAGATAAGTATTGCTAGATAATTCGAGATTGCGGATAAGGAAGTTATTTGTTGATTCAAATTCAATAACTGCTACCGCTATAAATACCTACACTGGACTATTTTTAAGATTCCCAATTAATAGCAGAACTCTAACATTATTCTGCAAATTTTTCTTTGCCCTTACTTATTATTTTACATCGCTGGCAACAATTGTTCCTGTGTGTTCATTCCTTGAATTCCTTGTCATTTACTCTATCCAAAATTAATAAATGGACCTTTCACAAGTTTTATCAATTTAATCCATCCATCCATATTTTAAAAGATGTTTCACCAATTTGCTGAAACTATCTTTTTCATATTCTAAAGCTTTTTCACAATTTTGGTGAAAACAACTATATGGGATCGTTTTCTTACTTAAAATGTAAGCAATATTCCTTATGTGAATATCTAATGACAAAACTACATTGAGAGAGCGGCCAGTTGGGAGCTTGATGAGGAGATAAGCTAAGTAGCATCCATACGGGACACGCGACAGGACACGGCACGCCGAGACGTCATTTCTCAAAAAATAGAGGATCCCGATACGCAGGAACACATTATATATTAAATATATTTATATAAATAATTTATAAAATGCACGGTTAGTTTTTTTTTTATGGCTGAGTATATTAATTTTTGGGTGGTTGAATATATAACTCAAGTTGAAAATACTTAAAATTAATCTCATATTATTGAAATGCTAGATTCGCGTGTCGTTGACGTGTCTAGAGCGCTGACCACATGTTTGTCACATGTCAGAGAGTGTCGGAGTGTCGAAAAGTGTCAAACACGACATGACATGATATGTAGGTCTCGGAGAGTGTCGGTGCTTCCTAGGAGATAAGATGTAAATACCTTCATTTGCTTAATAATTAACGTAAGTTCAATTTTCGAGGATAGAGTTTTCTTCTGCAAAAGGGTTAGAACATAACAAATGGCCATGTAAAACAAAAGAAAATAAAATAAGTTAAAGCCCAAAGACATGATTAAGCCCAACTTTCTTTTTCAAGCCCATAAACTTGACTTTTCAGTCCAAACATCTCACCATTGCAGGGTGTAATAAAACAGAAAAGGAGAGGAGTAGAGGACAGTAGAGGTGAGCGGTTCTCAGTCCGGTCCGGTTCCCATAAAAAATCGAGAATCGGACCAATGGCCTCGGTTCCCTTTTTTCGGAACAGCGAACCGGACCGGCCGCTCGGTCCGGTTCCCGGGTGGTTCCAATGGTGGCCGGTCTGATGACCATCGGCCCTGCTGGTAGCTCTAGGATGTCTCAACTACTTTCTTTACTCTCTTCATTGCGTTTGAAATATAATATTGGGAACTGGCAATCTGCAACCTTGAGAGGAGAAAATAAGGGTGCGTATGGGAACGTTTATGTTTCTGAGCATTGTTTTTTAACATAAATATTTTTTTGTGTTTCTGTTCCCCGGCTACGTTTTTGGGAATAGAAACGCGTTAGGGAAGTTAAAAAAACTAAGTAATTTTTTGTCACCTGCGGCGGCGGCGGCGGCCGGCGAGGCCGGCGGCCGGTGATCGAGGGCGACCGGCAAGGCTGGCGGCCGGCGACCGTGGGCGACCGGCGACGCCGGCGGTGGTGGCCGGTGGGTGGTGGCCGCGTTGGTGGTGGTAGGTGATGATTCCAAAAGTATTCCAAAAAGTGTTCCAAAACCCAGAGGCAAGTTTTTTTTTTGTTTCTTCAAAAGTGTTCCCTGGCGTAAAAGTGTTCCGCGGAATACTTTTGGAACATTTTTTAACCATACGCGTTTCTGTTCCCAAAGTGTTCAGAAACACTCTCCTTTGAGTGTTTTTTTTTTGTGTTGCCATACACACCCTAAAATGCCATCAAGCGCTCTTTGGATACAGCATCCTCCGAATGCCAACTCATACAACATGGATGACGAAATAATGGCTATTTGCAAACTTGTTGTTGGCAATGTAGGCTCCATCATTTAGGTAACCTGTGGCATCCCCTGTTTACTAGATTCCTAATGATCAGAAATGGTCAAATGGGTTTTGAAGCTGACTTTTGACACAGGGATTTGGAAATTTGAAAGGTGAGACAAGAAGAAGAAAATAAGATCGTTTCGGATGACCCAGGCGACGAAGGAAATTAGAAACGTTAGTCGAAGATCCTAATGAATAATATTAGTGGAGAATAATTCCATGCCATTTTATAATTCACAGCCGCGACAAGGTGAGATAACACCACTAATGGATTGGATGTGGAATTAAGATATGCAAGTGTGATCGAGTAATAAGAATTCATGAGGATTAAGTAGTACATGAGCTTATGTTCGAAAATTCCTAAGCTTGGTGAATAAGAAAGGACGGCCAATAAGGACAGTGCCAAGTGGTGGCATTGTATAATTTTCTTGCATGAAAACTTATTGGTGGATTCACCTAGGATATGACAAGGAATGGGATTCTATCATTGGATGACAAATCCATGAGGACTTCACCATCTTGTTCGGCTAATAAGAAGTTGTACAAGTGGCGGCAAACATTTCTCTTGCATGAAATTTTATTGGTGAATGAACCTAGGGAAAATGCAAGAGGATAATTGGTCGCCATTCCCCATGAAATCCCACAATGATACTCGGCCATTGAGGGATTGCACAAGTGGCGACATTCTTCCCCTTGCATGAAATGCGATTGGCCGGAGGGAACCTAGGGAAATGGCAAAAGGAGCAAGATCATCTATTGGTCTATAAGTCATGTCAAGATCTTACTTTGGATAATCGAACAATGGGGGTAGTGCAAGGTGGCGAGTGACCATTGAAGGGAAGGGCATGTGTGACAAGTGTCACTTGAGAACTTCCATGAACATGCAACAAAAGGGACTCATCATCGTCTTCCCTTCACCATGCTCGACTGAAGCTAGAGAAGAGAGAGAGTTCGGAGAGTGAGAGAAAAGGAGTGTCACGTCCCGCGTCCCTACGAGCGCGCGAACATCCCACCCTTCGCTGCCTTCACGATAAGTCCCAAGGATCGAATCGACTATCAATATACTCGCGGAATGATATGCACATGCGGAAGCGATAAACAAACTCCATACATAAAACTCGACAAGACAACTTAGAATGCACACAACACAAAGTCTTGCAATATCAAACTTCTTACATAACATAGCTGGGTCACTCCTAAATTCCAACCTGCCTATCTCAAGGAAACAGCAATTTAAGTGGTGATATAACTATCCCTAAGCATCCGGTTTAACAACATCCGTCGACTTGGGTTCAGGCTCCTCATCTTCAAGTCCAACATCGAGGTCCTCCAATATATAATCGGGAATCTCAGGTGGATCAGCGACCTACAGCGTGTCGACTGGTACGGCGCTCTCCTCTAATGGTCCAACCAGGGAGTCTCCATCTCGAAACATCCAAGCCTCGAAAGTGTAGGGAAGCAAGTATTGGCCTCCATCGTCAACCCAGACCACGCTCGTCATCTTAGTATACACCTTACCCTTGCCAACGGTAAACTTCGAATCCCAGGTCTTAATTTCCATTGGAACTTTAAAATGCCGCGACATAGTGATTGGGGTCAAGGATCGGGGTCTGAAAAGTTTGATCCCACGATGGAGTGAGATAAATCTCAATAAGCTAATCCTAAACCTAGTTAGGCACTAAGTACGTCCAGACACTCCCAAATACATGCAATGACCAAACAATCAAGAACTAGGCAAAAGGCATAAAACAATTCAATTAAGGCAAGTCTTAGTAACATTCTTAATTCTAGGCTAAACTTCGTACTTTGGCACTCAATTACTCATATCATATAGGATAGTACTTATACTAGATACAATTATACTTTCCATGGCTAAGCCCTCGTCATAACACCTCAGGTAGCCCGCGTAATAACGCCTCAGGCTTAATGAATCAAGGAACCCGCGTTAGTCGCATCAGGTCCATCCCGCGATATTCTCCTCAGGATGTATATAAACCCCACGTTAGTCGCATCCGGGTACTATATAAACCCCGCGTTAGTCGCATCAGGGTGCCATATGGTCATAAACTCATAATTCAATTAATTAATAGCTATACACATGCAATTGAGCATTTCACCAATTCAAGGCACCATTCGGTCATCACATTCTCAATTTCATGCCACAGAATCACATCACATCATTAAATCGAACAAGGCCATTTCATTACTTCATGATCGAATGTAATTCGATTGAATAAATTATCATTCATCAACATCACAATCCGGCCATGGTCACGGTATATAGCCAATTTACCGATTCAATTAATTCGCGTACCATCTAGCACTCAAGGCCAAATACTCTTAAGCTCCAATCAAGAGTTTTCATCAATTTAATTACTTAGTCACACACTTAAGTTCACGGCCAAATAGCACTAGGAATCAATAGTCATTTCAATTCAATTTTCTCTCAAATTCCCTTCGTGGCCGAATACACTTAGGACCCATTCATCAATTCACTCAATTCATTCCTATATTTTGTCCAAGGCCGAATGCACATAGGCCCAAGCATGGGTTGTTAACAATTCAATTAGGCACGAATAATTTCTAGCAATCTCAACGACACACAATAACATTCGGCTCCCTCATAGACATATTCCCTAACTTATCTCCAACCATGATCTCAACATTTCAAATACCATAACTATTTCCACATTTAATCCCTAAGGAAAGTATTCATTACATCCTTAGACTGTTGACACCTGACTTTTTGACCAAGTCTTTTTCAACTTTATTTTGAAAACAAAAATCATAAAAAATCCATAAAAAGTAAAAAAATTACAAAATCAACTTTGGTGGCCTTGGCCAAGCCTAAGGAACCATTTTTGACAAAAAATAATAATTTTTCATATTTTTCGCATTTTTTAATATTTTCAGAAATTAGGAAAATACTAAAAAAATCAAGAAAAATAAATTTGAGGTCACAAAAATATGAAAAAATAGCCAATATTCTTCTTTTAAATCCCATGTCTTTTTGACCGCACAAAAAGTCCAAAATCAAATTTAATTGTATATGTTCCTTTGTAACACATATGATCGAATTTGAGAAAAAATATCAATTGAGCCTTGTTATTTGCAATTTTGGCATTTTTAAGGATCTTGACATTCAATCTGATTGTCCCCCACTTCAATTTAGCCCAATTGTTCGAACAAATTGCTCAATTACATACTTAATTGCATTTTAGTCCTTGAAATTGTGCATAATTGAAATTACTTTCAATTCAAGGACTATCATTGCAAATTAAACATACTACCCAATGGGTTTCACCATTTTGAATCGATTGGCATAGGTAATTCGGCCCAATTTGATCATTAGAGCCTTCAATTGCACAGTTCCCCAATTTGCAATTACATGAAAATTTGAGGTTTTTATAGAAATTCATATGAACTTTTAGGCAAAATTACATTTTTAGATAAAATTCATGCCCTAAAATCGATTCTGAGGTCCAATTGCAAAAATTTCTCATTAATTTGGGTTTAATTTGGAAAATTGTAAGTCGGAACCGGTTCAGACTGGTCAGACCGCCGGTCGAACCGGTTCGCTACAGTGTCTTCTTCTTCCTCAGTTTCCTGCGCAAATGAACAGTGCCGAGCTTAATTTTGGTGACAAAATTGACGGTCCAATCGACTACAATTGAAGATGCAATGGTGGGCGTTTGATTCCTTAGGCATTTACCCGTCGATTGACACCAAGACCGCGAGCAATGGTCGCCGGAGGAAGAAGTAATCGGCCAGTCAATCCGGCGGACCTACGAAAGTCAACACCTCACGAAGCTCAGTTGAAATTCATCCCAATTCGTGCCAAATGCAACTATCGGAGGTCGCGAACAGAATGGCCACTTAATGCCCGTCAATGGCCGGTCGTCGGTGACCATTTCGCACGTGTTTTCACGTGCGGAGGTCACCTATCCCAACTCCCCGATTCGGCGCAAAAAATGAAATGCTATATAAGCCTACGGAGGCTTTCGGTTGAAGGGGTTGGTCAATTCAGTTAGTAGAGGACGAGGAGAATCGAGAGAGAGAGAGAGAGAGAGAGAGAGAGAGAGAGAGAGAGAGAGAGAGAGAGAGAGAGAGAGAGAGAGAGCTCGTCCTCCAACTGCCATTGTCGAGGACGGAGCTCGAATCCACAGAGCATCGGTCAGGCCTTTCCAGGCTAGACCAAAGCTCTAGGAGATCGTCAGCAGGTTGCCCAAACTGAGAGGAAGCTGTTGCCGTCGACCGCGCGGCCCGAAATCGCCGGAACAGGTGAGTCACAACCTCGTGTTCTTCACTGCACTTCAATGGCGACTCATGCATTTCTTGTTCATTCTTGCGATTACTATGTGCGTTTTACTCCTTGAACATCAATGACCATTGTCGCACATATATTTTACATCGACTTCGCTTGCACGCCCCTAATTGAGTCTCCCAATCCAACCTCCATCGCCGAACACTGTCCGTTCTTGCCCAGCCAAATCTAGGCCAAGCGAGCTCAATCGGAGCTCGAGGTAAGTCTCCTGAACATCGATTGATGCTATCCTGTGATGGAATTGCAATGATATTGTGTTAGTCAAGCGATCGAACTCCCATGGCCGTACTCGGCACTCTGCTTGATACTCGTGATTTTGCCAATGAGATGCTGCGATTCTTAGATATGTTAAACGAGAGACGATCGCGAGTCGATTGCCGTTGGTCTCATATGATTTCATCAAGGATCCACCGTCGAATCGCCGCCGGAGAAGCGCAGCCGTTCATCCAGTTGCAGGCGCGAGGTTGAAGACGATGCGTACGTGGCGAGGTCAACGAGTCAAAGGTCTAGGTGGCAACACGTGACTGGTCCACGTGGATGTCGAGTCAGCATGGCCGTTGAGTCTGTTATTCGAATAAAAAGAATCCAACGGCTGAGAATAATCGAATCTAATAAATGGTGACCGTCCAATTAGAAATTAGGATTATTCGAAAATGTTGTAAAATCGAAAAATCAAAATCAGCTAAAACGGTGCCGTTTAGATAAAGGGTCAAGCGGCGTCGTTTAGGTTAGTAGGATTGAACGGCTCATATCAAGTCTCAGGTTCTAATCGTGGCCATAGATTTTAGTAAGTCAATCAAACGGCTCAGGTCGAGTCTTCGCTTAATCTAGACCGTAGGTTCTAGTAATCAGATCCAACGGGCGCGGATTAGCCACGTGGTTCAGTGTGGGCCGTCGGATTAATTCCGATTAATCTGAAAATTAAAAAACATAGAAACGGCGTCGTTTTAGTCCGTAGGTTTCGCGGGTCCGGGTCTGGGCCGGGTTCCGACCCAAGTGGGTCGGATCGACCCGGTCCGAATAATATTTTAAATATAAAAAAATAAAAAAAAAATCAGAAAAATCCTAGAAAATAAAAAAAACGCTAGAAAATTCTAGAAAATTCCAAAAAAATGCGGAAAAATTGTGAAAAAATCCTAGACACTCCAGAGATCCCCAAAAATTGAGGATTGACCATAGACAACTGGTCAATCCTATTTTTGGGGTTTCTTATCTGTTCTTCCAAGAATTGACGACAATGCCCTTTAGGGGTAATTTGTCCCTGCTTCATGTTCTGAAATAAGTTGAAAATGCCTAGATTAGGATAGGGTCAGTTAGGTGGCAAATCCTCTTGCTGGGGTTTTCGAATCTCATTATTTTCCCTAAAATGACGATTTTACCCCTCGAAGGGTAGATCGCCTTTCCTACTCCAATTGAATTTTGAGAATTGCTTAAAATTAGGATTTGGGTCAGGTGATCGACCAATCCTAAAGTTTAAGATTTTCAACCCTCGTCTTTGTCCAAAATGACGATTTTACCCCTCTAAGGGTAAAATCACTTTTAAATTCCAAAACAAATCCTGGAAATTCCCGAAAAATAGGAAATGGGTTGGATTGATGGCCAATCCTATTTCCCCCGTCTTTTGACTTCCCAATTCATCTAAAATGACAAATTTGCCCTTTCAAGGCGAATCATCCCCAATTTTCTCAAAATTACAATTCTGCCCCTCATGGACATATCATGTCAAAATCACTCATAAGCCTTGATTGATACTTCTCTAGGCTTTTAGGGCCTTATTAGGGATGCCATGCTTTCATGTGATTTATCCGCATGTATTCTGTCCTTGATTTGCGCATTTACTTCTATTGATTGTGAGTGATAGGGTAGACATTCCCTTTTGCATGAACTCCTAGATTTAGGGTCCGTGCCCCACTCCTCTGTATAAAATCTTAGGATCAGATAAACCATTCAACTTAGGTACCGAAAGGGTGTCAACTCTAACAGTTGGCGTAACTAAGTCCCCGAACCCACTTCTCTGGTTTCCGCAGAATCGAATAGACCGCTCCCAACTATTCGATAGGGTTTCCGATCGTACCCTCCACGAAACGATTGGTGGCGACTCATTGGCATGTACACGTATCACATGTCACTAGACCACACGGAAGGTCGACCACGTATATCCAGCCGTTGCGATTTGGGTAATGGACCTTGGGAGAGGCCCGCGTCCGATCAGGCTTAGATCGGGCGGCCCATTAGCCCCATCCGGCAGGCAACCCGCGAGGAGGGTCGCGACAGACTAGCGCCTCCGCTGGGGACTTATTCTAAACCAGAATCTCTGGTTACGAATTCCAGAGGACTTGAGCCGATTAAGAAGTTGTTTGATTTATCTGACCTTGTTTTCTGCAAATGCTCTCGAAGGTGAGGTACGTACACTAACCACTGTGTTAGATGTTTTTGCAGATTGAAGAAATAAGGGGTGGAGTGATTGTTGACATTTTTCCTACAGGTCGGAGTTGGGAATGTATGTTTATGTTACGCACATACTGAAGCGGTGTTTTGATACAAACTGCTATGCATGACCTTGCATTGTGACGATAACGACACATCGCACACACTAGTGATCAAACCCCGACTGCAACCACCCCTAGGTTACCTTAGATAGGGAAATGATGCGAAAGGATCTCGTGTTTGATGGCACTTGAGACTTTCGTGTTCGTTCCCGCTCATGATCCAAATTGGCGATATCTAGCCCTCTTGAGTGGGTACTCTTGGGGAGGAGTCTGCCATATTTGGATCGTGGGAGCCTGAGCCATAGGTTCCTCACCTGATTTTTGATTTTTTAGAGTATACCCCCCACTTGTCTCATGCGCATGTCTATGGAAGGTTAGTATACCTAAAACCAAATAAATAAATAAATAAATAAATTCTTGGGATCACTGTAAGTATGGTTTCTCCCTCTACTTGTTCATTTCCTAGTGAAATTTCATGATAGGAAATTCATGCCCTGGGTGTTTGAGTTTACAAATGAAAATTTTTGACAATGAATTTTAGATACAAAATTGGAACACTTCTAAGCCGTCCCTACGGAATAGATGGTTCATTCAAATTTTCAATCAGGGATTAAGATGACAATTTTCATGTCTAAAATTCTTACAATTCAAGATTTTGGGGCACAAAGTTAAAGCCATGTTTGCAATCACATTTTGTATAGTGATTTCTTAAAACAAGGATCACATGATTTTTACTAAAAAAATGTGACAAAGTAATCTTTCAAGATTAATGCCCCCATTTGTATGTAAAATCCTTGAAATTGAACGGGCGTTCAATTGATGACCCTGGATCGATCTTTTAATGATGTCTCTGCTTATTTTGAAATCTTGGCGGACATTAGAAACTCGTAAATAGGGATTATGGGATATGTATTGTCGCCTTCCTTTCATTATAAGAGGCGACCTCATTGAGAGATGTATTTGCTATGTAAAATGCTAAGTGTGTCTCCTTTCTGACAGGTTATATATGACAGACATTTATTGAAGATTTCTTCATCTAATCGCATGCAAGATGTGATCGAACGATGGTAAAACTGTAATTGTTCCAATAAAAAATTTCGAGTGTTATACTTGACTTGCTCGGTTATTTCTTTTGCCAACAGGTCAAAATGGTTGAAGGCCAATGATGCGAGACTTGTTTTCCCTGTAAAATGAAAGGAAATGCGCCTTCATCAGGCGCTACCCATTGGGTTTCCAAAATAAGAAGAATCGACTATGATAAGCCCAAAAAGACAACCTGAAAAAAGGGGCAACCTGGTTTGGATCGACCTCTCTAAGTCGAAAAGGATGTATTCGTTCCAAATTAAATTGATTTTCTTATAGGATGACATGGTTACTCACACTTGCAGGTGATTATAAAAAGTGAGTGGGGATCGTTAAGGAACATTCCTTCATCCCTGATGCTCAAAATAATGGGAGCTGAGGAAATATGCTCTGGGGATAGTAAATCTGTGATCGTTTCAATTTGAGCTTTTTGTGCAACAATTGACTTATTCATCCCTTCTATCATGTAGGTGAAATAAAAGGATTATGTGAGGTCGACATTTGTCTCTTTAAAAAAAGACTCAATTGTGGACCCTCAAAACTGGAGACCAATGTGACATGGCACGATTGCCAATTGAAGCACATCTCAAGGAGGATGAAGAAAACTGAATGCTTATTTGCGAAACAACACTGTTGACACCTAAGTTTTGACCATCTATTATTGTGATTTTCATCTTAAAAATAAAAAAAATCATAAAATTATAAAATCAACTTTGGTAACCTTGGCCAAGCTAAGGAAACCATTTTGACAAAAAATAATAATAATTCTTATTATTATTATTATTATTATTATTATTATTATTATTATTATTTATTTTCAAAAAAATACAAAAAAAGGAAGAAGGAATATTTGACCAACGATGTTGTCTTGTTTTTACTTTATTTTATTTTATTTTATTGTTATTATTATATTATTATTGTTGTTGTCGTCTTTTCCTTTGTTCTTTTTCTTTTTTCCTTTTCCTTCCTTTTTCTTTCTTTTTCCGCACACACGCTCCAAAAAGGTTTCTTTTGGTCTCTCTCTCTCTCTCTCTCTCTCTCTCTCTCTCTCTCTCTCTCTCTCTCTCTCTCTCTCTCTTTCTCTTCTTTTTTTTTCCCACGCTTTCCCTCGTTTTTCCTTCTTCTGGCCGAACGACGCCATCACCGGGGCTCTCCTCCATCTTCCTCATCGTCCATTTTTGTGCGGCCACCATCCCCCTAACCGCCGAATGCCATCTTCAGTCGTTGTCATCGACCCACAGCCACCTCGCCACCCCGGCGCCGCTACCCCGCAGTGCAGTCGCGCCATCCGTTGTCCTAGTAGAGCCAACCCGGGTCTCTGTCTCGAGCCTCGACGGGCCCGAGACCCCAGCTCCGCCAGCCCACCGCTCAGTCACCGCCCAGCTTCCACCCCGACGCTGTTTGTTCTTCCCGGCTCTTGTTCCGCGACGTTGCCGACCCTTTACATCTTCGGTTTCAGCCTTGTTTAGTCGCCCAGCCGCGCTACCAGAACCAAGCCCGAGCCCCCCGACACCTCGTGCGATCACCACCTCCCATCTTTCGGTTCTGTACCCGTTGCCTCTGCCTAGCCCGCGGCCACCATCTGTTGATACGAGCCATCCGATGTCGTCCGACGCCTCCCAGCCCCGCCACCTCGACCCAAGCTTCCTCCGCGTCCAGCTGTCTGCTCGTCGCTCCAACTTGCCGCAGTGTAGTCCGGTCGTCACCACCACCCGAGCCTCAGTCGAGCACCGCGCCGTCCACCGCTCCAATTGAGTCGCCGCTGGCCAAGACCCACAAATCCGAGTCAAGCTCAACGCTCTGCCGGCCTACAACCAGCTCCGACGCTAAGACTCGTGGCCATCCGAACCCCTGCGACCGCCCCCCCAGTCGGCTCCAGCCACTTCCCGAGCTTCCTCGGCCGTTGTCCTCAGTCCCCGGCGTCGCTGTCCCGCGGGCCTATCGCCCTCGAGTTGCTGTCGGACCGTCCCAGCCGCTATTCCGAGCTGCACCCGAGAATCTCGACATCGCTGTTCCGGCAACTCGAGCTTCTCAAACCTGCTGTTGTGCCCTGAGTTCCCGTTCGCGACCTGAGAGGAGGCTCCGACGCCCGAGATTCACCCACTCCCATTGACTCTGCAGGAGGGAGACGATGAATAGTGGGTAAGTTTTATTTTAATGTTGGGTTGGGCCGTTGGGGTATTTAGTTAGAATTGGGCCGGCGTTAGTATTGGTGGGTAGTGGCTGGGCTTTGGCGAGTTGGGTCCAACCGGTTCAACGGGCCTGAGTTCCTTGTTCAAAACAGGCCCGGTTCGGGTTTTCCTTCTCGGATTGGATCGGGCCCGACAGCCTGGTCCGGATCCGGGTCCGAAAACCCGATCTAATTTAAAATAAAAAATTAATTAATTAAAAAAATATATTAAAAAAAATTAAATGAATTAAAAAATAAAAAATCAAGAAATTAAAAAAATTTCTCAAAAATAGGAAATGGCCACAATCAACTGGCCATGGAATATTTTGGGTAATTCGGTATCCAAACCTTTCAAAAATGACAATTTTGCCCTTCGGGCTAATTATCCTCGAATCTTCCCATTTTACCCCTAGTCCTAAATCGCATCTTCGCTAAACCCTTATGGCTATACTAGGAGGCCCATGATTGAAATTGATGTGCATTGACATGATTTATTTATGCATCTGATTGCGCTTTCATTATATTGACTGTGATTTGATAGGACCAGTCTTCCAATCTGCATGAAACCCTGAATCAAGCCTATCTCACCCAAAATTGCGCCTGCATGAATTCTTAGCTAGGAAATCACTCGCGTTAGGTACCGAAAGGGCGTTGGTAATGACACCAACGTAACCAAGTCCCCGAACCCAAAATCTCTGGTTCTGCAGAACTGATCGACCTCTCCCAATCGATCAGTAAGGTTTCCGGTCTACCCTCCAAGAAAGACCGGTGGCGACTCCAAATGCATGCACAATTTGCACATGCCACCACGACCATACTGAAGGTCGAAAACGATTGACTCTTATCGTCGAATCCTTTAAAAAATACCCCCGTCGCGATTTGGTATGGGCCTGGGAGGGCTCGCGCCGATCCAAGACCCGCGATCGGTAATCCATTAGCCGCGTCCGCTTTCGGACGGGTCGCGACAAACACTTCAAGGTGTAAATGTACACAAATAGAGATAAATCTACACTTGTGGATCTCGAGTAGTAGGATGCTTGAGGAGCATCATGAAGTCATGGGAAATCGAAAAGACCATGATTGAAATGCATCAATAGAGTGAAAGTGGCGAAAGATCACCCAACCTCAAAAGGAGAGTGACAGAACCCAAATAGTGTCGAACATCGTGCAACATCAAAGGCCGAGACCTTCAGATAATTACGATGAAGTTTTATCCTCTGATGTCACAAAAGGGAGTAAATTGTCCCTTATTCTGATTCCATTTCATACAAATGACTGAGATGTTTCTCTTTCATATACAGAGAATGTTAGTTTAAGACATGTGTCAGAATAGATTGAAGAATGTCAAACGCCAAAATCACCTGACATGGAAGTGACTGACTCAACCAACAGGGAAGGCATTAGCGTGATACAATGGAGCTTCATATGGCTAAATCAGCTAACTCAAGGTGGAATACTCAGTTGATGGGGGCAAATCATTTCCCTATCCAGAAAGCATGCTGAAGCCGAAGACATCAGATTTGCAATAGTGATACGTGGGGCAAGTCCTGAAATGGTGGTTATCACCCATAAAGCGTAATGGAATGAAGTCCATCCATTGAATACAAAAATCGTTTCGCCATAGCAACAACGCTTCCAAGAAGAACGATGCCAAGCCATCCCTCTTGATAGAAAAGGACGTATCGTTCCTAAATAAGTTTTCAATCAGATGTGAAAATAATATTTCCTATCTTTTTCCTCTCAGGTGATGAACAGAGTCAAGACACCCAAGAAGCAACGACTTCAAATGACAGAATAGGGAGTACCCACTTTTCATATCATCTCACACAAGCATTTAGGATAGATGATTTCAAGAGCGTCATAATGGCTCAATCTGCGAACAAAATTCTCGAGAAAACTTGAAAATGTTTCTTAACAATTAGAAGTCTCTTTGAAAAGAGCATTCGAAAAGAAAGAATTCAAACTTTATAGATTGACATGCTTGATAAGAAATGCTCTCTGTGAATAGAGTGAAAGGCACGAATCCAATTTTCGTTACAAAAACGAATCATCTTAGATCACTTGCATCATGCATATCATGCATGCATCATTTATATGCATATTCTTCCTTGAAAGATGTCGACAGGTCAAGGCAAAAGAATCCAAATGAAAGGAAAATGCCAAGACCCAATGAATTAAGGGTAAATTGTATTAACTCCAATGGTCCGTTTTGTATGCCATTCATACATGAACCTTCTTTCCTTTGATAGGGAAATATCAAATACTCCAATGGAAACTATGATGGCTGATATTAAGGCGATGCTGGAAGCCTCCCAAGCCAGACAGACAGTAGCTCCTAACCAGAACAACTCGAGTCTGCCATTCGTGCCCGATATGGCTGATAAAGAATCGCCGGGAGATACCCAACATACAGAGGAAGATGTCTGTATGCCAAACATCCAGTCACAACAAAAAGCACCCCATGTTATTGTTGTCAACCTCGAGAAGGAAGAAAAGGGGAACCAGACTGTAAAAACCGAAGTGGTGGCTAAGAGATCAGCCAAGATTGAAGAATGTTTAAGCAGCCAGGGCTATGAGTTGGCCCGTTTCGACAAGATATCTCCCTTCGCTAATGTGGAGACCCCTCCTGACTACAAGAAACCAGACTTCGTGAGGAATAATGGGACAGGCTGTCCCCGCGCTCACCTCAAATATTATTTGCGCAAGATAGCGCAATATTCGGATTATATTCCATTACTGATGAACACGTTCTAAGAAAGTCTGGCTGGCGCCGCTTTGGCTTGGTTCATTGAATTGGACCTGGATGATTATGATGGGAGGGAAGATCTTGCAGAGGACTTCCTCAGACAGTACAAGTTCAACACAGCTACAGCCCCGACGAGGGAAGACCTTCTACGAACCTCAAAGGCAAGAGGTGAATTGATCAGAACATACGCCCAGAGATGGCGAGCTTTGGCGACCCAAGTAAAACCGTCAATCCCAGAAGACGAGCTGATTGATTTGTTCCTGAAAGCACTCCCCTACGAATACTTCGACAGGTTAAACGCCTCGGGATGTCAGACCTTCGCACACTTGATAAAGGTGGCTAAAAGGCTCGAATGAGCCTTAAGAGAAAGGAGGCCTCATGAAGCTTCTACCAGAAAACAGTATCCCATGAAAAAGGATAAAGAGGCTAGGCTCGACATAGCATTCATACCAGACCCCCATAAACCCAAGGTGCTTAACAGTTCTAATCAGACCAAGGGAGGATCGCCATAGTCGGCACCAAAAGGGCAAGAGCCTAGAAGGAGACAACCTTAAAAGCAGTTCTCTCAGCTCCCGAGGCCTTTCTCTAAACTACTCCGGATGCTGCTAGAACAACACTTGGTGGCAAAGGAACCATCTAGAGCGATAATTGCTATATCCTTGAGCTAAAGGTACAAGCTTTGATCGATAGCCAGATTCTGAAGTTTGACAACATGGCTTCAAATGTACAAGAAAACCCGCTCCCTAATCATCAAGTAATTGGGGCAATATTCACTGAAGAGGAGGAAGACCACCTTAAGCTGAATGTGGACGTACTTAAGCTGACCAACATACTGGCGGTCGCTTCGCTATACCCAAAAGGAGGGGGGATCTCTGCTAACGTAAAGAAGCTATGTATCACCAAGATGATGAGCTTGGGGATAATGTCCGATATTACCGATGAAGAATTCGAAGGAGTCGAAACTTCTCTATCTTTCAAAGGAAGTCACTTCGTGATCAAAACTGAGCAGGGTAGCACCTGGGACATCCCGCACGAGAATCTGGTAGACAATCTTGGGCCGGTCACTGAGTCAGAAGAAGAATTCGAAGATGACGAACTGCAAGCCAAGAGGCGAAGTCTAGCAGATCGCAGATTCATGGCTAACGCACTTGAAATAGGTGAAATTGTAGACAACCTGGGTCAGGATTCTGGAGGGTACAAATTTAAAGTGAAGTACTCTGCTCCTCCTAGCTTCTATCATAGAATGGAGGATATCATATCAGACGGATGGGGAGGCATGGATGATCTCGTTCGACCGGAAAAGCCTTTTTCGAAAGAGCCTGAGTCATCACTTGACCGGATGAGGGTTACTAAGCTTGGCACAAAGCAGTATGCCGAAACAAAGAGATCAAAGGATCAACAGCAGGGTTCAGCTGAATTATTCAAAGGAAAAAGAGAATACCCGAGATCCGCGACATCAACAGTACTAGGTGACGACGACCGACATTATCGACCGAGAGACGAAATCTTTTCAAAGGACTTTGACAACACTGTGTCAATGATCGAAGCTGCTACGACTGTGGTAATTAAATTGGAGGATCTTGATGTCTTGAATGAGGTAGAAGATTGCCTAGTCAAGCCTGTCGTGATTCGATTGCCGGAAGAGGAAGAAGACGACACAGCTGAACCTGAAACATCTTGTCCGAAGACAATAACCATATAAGTCCCTCCGATAGAAGAGTACGATCCTAAGGCAGTCCATTGGGATTATGGGACAGAGGAAGTTGATGCAGTAATGAGATATGGACGATTTTACACCCCCAAGGCAATAGGCCGAAGCCGAGGCAAGAGCCGGGGACCCCATGGAAGCCAGAAAAACCAGACAGATTCATTCATTGGTTCTCCAGCTTGGAAAGGCAAATCTAAGTTGCTTGACAGCTGTCGCGACCCGTCCGGAAGCGGACGCGGCTAATGGATTACCGATCGCGGGTCTTGGATCGGCGCGCGCCCTCCCAGGCCCATACCAAATCGCGGCGGGAGTATTTTTTAAAGGATTCGACGATAAGAGTCGATCGCTTTCGACCTTCAGTGTGGTCGTGGTGGCATGTGCAAATTGTGCATGCATTTGGAGTCGCCACCGATCTTTCTTGGAGGGTAGACCGGAAACCTTACTGATCGATTGGGAGAGATCGATCAGTTCTGCAGAACCAGAGATTTTGGGTTCGGGGACTTGGTTACGTCGGTGTCATTACCAACGCCCTTTCGGTACCTAACGCGAGTGATTTTCCTGACTAAGAGTTCATGCAGGCGTAGTTTTGGATGGGGTAAGTTTTATTCAAGGTCTCATGCAGATTGGAAGACTATTCCTATCAACCACAATCAATTTTAATGAAAACGCAATCAAATGCATAAATAAACCTCATCGATGCACATCAATCCAAATCAATGGCTTCCTAATATAGCCATAAGGGCTTAGGCAAGGTGTGATTTCGGACCGGGGTAAGATGGCAGGATTTGGAGGCGATTTAGCCCGAAGGGCAAAATCGTCAATTTTTGGAAGATTTGGATACCGAATTATCCAAAATATTCTATGGCTAGTTGATTATAGTCATTTCCCATTCTTGAGAATTTTTTGGAATTTCTTGACTTTTCTTCAATTTTTGGGAGACGATTCGCCCAAAGGGCGAAATCGTCATTTTTAAGAAGGATCGGATTCAAAACACCCGGGATGAGCCTTGGCCAGTTGATTGTGGCCATTTCCTATTTTTTGGGAATTTTCTAGAATTTTTAGATTTTTTTTTGGAAGACGGTTTGCCGGAAGGGCAAAACCATCATTTCGGAAAAGATCGGGGGTCGAAAGACCCGGAACAAGTTGTGGCCAGCTGAATATGGTCATTTCCTATTTTCTGGAATTTTTTAGAATTTTTTCTGAATTTTACGAATTTCTTTGAATTTTTTATGATTTTTCATTTTTTATTGAATTTTGAATTTTTTTATTATTTTCTGAATTTTTTTTAATATTTAAAAATATTTTTCGGGCTGGGTCAGACCCGGCCCACGCCTCGCGGGTGCCCGGCCTGACCCTACGGGTCGAAACCGGCCTAAAACGACGCCGTTTTGATTTTTTGAAGGTTTTTCTATTTTTTTAATCATTTTTTAATTCATCAGAAAATCCACGGATCGGACGGCTCTTATTGCGCCACGTGGCCTCTTCTGATGCGTCTGATCTCGGACAAGATCGGACGCTCCACGAAGTGCCACTTGGCCGAATTTTTACCATCCGATTGATTTTATTTTTATTTTCCGAAAATCATTTATTAATTGTGAAATCATTTTTTATCTTCCAAAATTCCCAGATCGCGACACATGGCAAAGCCACGGCCGTCCGATCTGGGCTTTGAATTACCCGGCCCGGGCCCGCCAACGCTGACGTGGCTGCTGACGTGGCAAGCCACGTCAGCGTTGACTCGTCAACGACTGACCAGAGCAGCCGGAGAAGATGACCGGAGCCGGCGACTCTCGCCGGCGCCTCGCCGGAACCCCCGATCCGACGTAAAAACGACGGCCCCGCGCCGCGATTTCGACGCAAAAACACAGCCCACTAAACCCAGGACTAGATTCAAGCATTTCATGGCATAAAATCACGTCGGAAGTGGTAGAACCGAACCTCACCGAACCGGCGCCGGCGAGTCCATTTGCAGAATTTTTTTTTTTTGTCGAAGCTCGATTTCAGTCAATCGGCAAGCATCCAAGGGTGGTTTAGGAGCTTACCTGAGCTTATTTGAAGCTCGCCGACCGCTTTTGCGCCGGACCGAGCTCGATGCTCGGATAGACCTCGGGGAGCTTCGGCCATGGCTACCCGGCGTGTTTCGATGCCAAATAAACACACAAACGAGCTTAGGACAAGTTCCAAAGAAGTTTAGAAGCAAGTTTAGCACAGATGGAGCTCGCGGATGGCCCGGCCGAGGCTCGAAAATTCGAGTGTCCACTTAGGCATTTTATCGAACAAATTCTGTGCATGTAAGAAAAGGGATGTCGGGGAGTAAAACCGACCTGTCGTGGGCTCGGCGACGCCCAAGAATCTTTCGATGATGATCGGGGAGGGTTGATGAAGGTCCCGGAGATGCTCTTCTGCTCGCCTTGCTCTCGTTCGCCCTAACTCCCTTTTTTTTTCTCCCCGTCTTCCTTCTCCTCTGCCTCTTTTTTCCCCCTTTTTTTGTTTTTCTTTCACTGTGGCCGACCGCTTTTGGTCGTGGATCGTCCACCCACATCCACTATCCATGGCCACCTCTCTTTTTACTAAAAAAAATGGCCGTTTCCCCCGCTTTTGATCCCCTGTTTCTTGGTGCGGGCGGCGACGTGGGTCTGCAACTTTGTTGCAGACCCGGTCGGACCGGGCCGGGTCGGGCTTGACCCGACCGGCCCGGTTCGACCTAATTTTGCCAAATTGAGCCCCAAATCATCCCATTTTCATAAAATTGATGGCCAAATCGCATTCCTTGACATGTTTCCTATCAAGTATGAGTGTTTTCGCGAATCAATTGGGTGAAATTTAGTGAAAACCCCAAATTACCCTTAGGATCCGAAAATTAATTTCGCTTAATCGAAGGTGTAAATGATCGAATCAGCCCAAACGGAGGCCACCAATGGATTCAGCATGATGAAAACTATAGGGTAGAGGTGTTTAATTTTAATGGGTGTGCCCGTGTGAAATTTAATTTCGAAAATTGTGAAACCGGGGACTAAATTGAAAGAAAATTGTGCAATTAAGCCATTTTGTTTAAAATTGATCAAATTGGAGGGCAAATTGACCCAATTGCATTTCAATACTTTATAGTCCAATGTCATAGCTTATAAAAAGTGAGAATTGAAAATTAAAAGACTCGAAAAGGAATTTTTTTGCTCGGTTCGGGTTTATGTTTGTGAAGGAACATATTGACCCAAGCCGAATTTTCAATATTTAAAGTGACACACTTGGAGAGAAAATTAAAACAAAATTATTGAATATTTTTGTGTATTTTTTTGACCACGAATGGTATTTTTTTTTATTTTTTGGGTATTTTTATAATTAAATAAATTCGAAAAATATTATAAAATACCAAAAAATATTTTTTGTTCAAAATTGATCCCCGAGGCTAGGCCAAGGCTTCCAAAGTTGATTTTGTAATTTTATGACCTTTTTTGATATTTTTAATTAATTTTAAAGAATAAAAATCACAATAATAGATGGTCAAAAATCAGGTGTCAACAGCTGCCCCTCTTTGAGAGGAATCTCGTTAGAGGTTTCTCTCAAAGACAAGGTGGCACCTGAATCTTAACCGACTCGACTGGGGAAAAGAAATGCTATGACATCGGACCCTTAAGTCTTTTGATGAATGCTCAAATTAATCACCAGTTTACTCTTGCAATTCGAACATAGGCCGGAGTGAGAGAGGCTTACCTGAAGCTCACCTGTCAGATGCTGCCGGTTGCGAAGACTTTCAAGAAGATACCTAGGACTCGTTCAGAATATCCTAGGGAGATTAAGCTCTGACCTGTATGGTAGGTCATACCATCATGGGATTCCTAACTGGTATGAACCTAAGGAAGGCGCATCCCATGCTTTGGGATCTGCGAAGGATTTTTATCCGTATGGTGGATCGGACCTTTGTATTGATCCTTCAGGCGGTTTCTACCTTTGGTTGAGTTTAGTTTGATCCTTATGGCGGTTTCTACCAATGAGCTGACCCTTATAGCGGTATCTACCATATTTGACCCTTCAGGCGGTTTCTACCTTTGTTTGACCCTTTAGGCGGTTTCTACCTTTGTTTTGACCCTTTAGGCGGTTTCTACCTTTGTTTGACCCTTTAGGCGGTTTCTACCTTCGTTTTGACCCTTTAGGCGGTTTCTACCTTTGATTGACCCTTCAGGCGGTTTCTACCTTTGGTTTGACCCTTCAGGCGGTTTCTACCTTTAGTTGACCCTTCAGGCGGTTTCTACCATGTGTTGATCCTTCAGGCGGTATCTACCATCAATTTGACCCTTCAGGCGGTATCTACCATGTGTTGATCCTTCAGGCGGTATCTACCATTGTTTTGGTTTGAAAAGGGGTCTCATGACGAGGGTTCTCCACGTCCGATGAGACTGCTTGAATTTTGAAAAGAGGTCTCATGACGAGGGTTCTCCACGTCCGATGAGACTGCTTGATTTTGTTTAAAAGGGGTCCCGAGACGAGGGTTCTCCACGTCCGATGAGACTGCTTGATTTTGTTTAAAAGGGGTCCTGGGACGAGGGTTCTCCACGTCATGCTAGGACTTTTTTTTTAAAGGGTTTCTCTTCCCCAAGAAAATATTGGTAATCTTTGAGAAGACAGCAATTGTCCAATTGACAAAATTTTGTGACCTAAGTTTTAGTCATGAGATGTGCATTTTGATGCTGGACGTTATCCAAAGCATTCTTGCAGCATGCAAATGTGATCACAAATCCCTTGCATGGAAAATCTGGATCAACAGTTTGAAAATTCCAAAAAGAGTTTGTTCAAAACATCAATTGGAATATTTCTCGACAAGGAGGTCTTCTCACCTGTTTTGCGATAGTGGTTTTTTTATAGGGGACGCACTCAATTCCCTACTAACCTGTGCCTAGGTTTTAGGCTCATTCGCAGCACATACATTTTGATCGGTCGGGAGGTCTTCCACGGGACCGTAATGTTGGGCTTGGTTTTTTATCTTCAAGGGGGACTCACTTTTGAGTCAGGGCCATTGAATGAATTTTTTTTCAACGTCTGCTTCGGGTTTACAAGTCAAGAACCCTGCAAAATGAGAAAGAAATAATCTTGCTCGTACCTCTTCGAGCTAAGCTATATGTTAACCCAAGTGTCTTAGTCAGAGAAGACTGTTTCAGGGTTATGATGTTGGTAGGATTGGGGACCGAAAAAAAAAGCTTGTTTTTGGCCCAGAATTTATGAGGGGATTGACATTGGTGATCATTGTAAACTTGTCACATGTCTTTTCCGTTTTGCATCTTCAATTTTTGAGGCATGCAACTGCTTTTGACAACTCTGTCCGCGTCTTTCTTCCACGCCTGACATCATTTGGAGGAGCGGTCTTTTTGATCTGACTCCTTTAGAAATTTTCTCTTCCCAACTAGGTTTCATTGGGGATCAATCAAACAGTTTATGCGAGCATCGGCCTTGCTTTTACCAAGCACTTTGCTTTTTTCTTTTCTGATGCTGGGATTTCTTTAATCCCTTGTCAAAAGTGGGATGCTTGGCAATTGTGCTAGATATATGACTTGGCTCTTAGCACGCTTGAGTATCGACTTAGTGACTTTTTCGTAAACCCTAAGTCTTGAACTCCCTTATTTCTGAAGTGATCTGCTTTGTCTTGAAATTTGCAATGATCACCAACGGGTTTATGAAATGAATTTGCAGGCTCAACTTGGCTGTGCAAATGAAAAATATGTGTGGGATAGAGAAATGAATGCTTCTCATCATCCTATGGCACTTGGATTACCATATAAACAACACACAAAGATTGATGTTAGTGCGAGCAAGAAAATTTCTAACCATTTTCTCCTGATGTTGCTGGACTTACTTCCTTTTTGTCCCGATGTGGGGTGGTTCTTGACAGGGTTAAGAATGAAAATCGCCGTTCGAATGGGTTATCAAAGGTCACCTGTAGTGTTTGGGGGATATGAAACGAATGCCTCCGTCGTCCCAACCCATGTAATCGCTGCAAATGGTCCCTACCCCTATAGACCCAGATTTTGTTATCTGTTCACTCCACTCATCTTTCAAGTGTGTGTTGGACATGTTTGGATTAGGCTTCGCCTCTCGTCTGAGAAAACACCCTTTTAAACGGTCTGAACAACTTTTATTGGAAAAATGTAAAAGAAGCATATCATTGTATGTTCACGAATTTTTTTCGAAAATCGAAACGATACATCCTACCCTCATGTACTCTAACGGGTAGTACGTGGGATGTAAAACTTGTTCGTTTCCAAGGCGATTCCCCTGTCAAGGATAAACAATGAGTATCAATTCATATTCTCAAATTCAAGACAAATTGGGACAATCAACTTTACTCTTGGCTCTCATCCCAGTGCATTAGGATGACGAAAAGCATTCGTTTCTCTATCCTATACACTTTTACCCTTTGTACAGCCCAGTTGAGCCTATACGTTCGTTTCACAAACCCGTTGGTGATCATTGCATATTCCAAGACGGAAGCGACGTCACTTCAAGAACGGATGAGTTCGAAAGATAGGAATTATGAAAAATTCCTAGGTTAATGTTTTAGTGCTGAGATTCAAGTTGTACATCTAGCACACTCATTTGAAAATCCTAGTTCCCAAAAGAAAGAAAAGGTGGGATTTCAACAAAAGAGGAGAAAAAGAAAAAAGAGAGAAAAATCAAATCTTGGGCATCAAGAAAAAGTAAAGTGCCTGGTAAAAGCAAGACCAATGCCCATCCAAATGCTTGTACACTTGTGAATCATGTGTTTAATCTTGTAAATGCCAAAAGATGGTATGATACCTTTGTATAGGTCACTAGTGAGATCTAGTTGTAAAAGAAGATCCCATAGGAGCTGGACTGTGAAAGATACTCCCAGATTATGTCACATTCAGATGACAAAAGCATAAACAAGATATTGACGCCGTCTTAACATGAGAAAGATGTTCTCTAAAAACAAATGTGCGCCTCAAAGACTGATGATGCTCTCCGAAGATCAGTAATGCTCTCCGAACACAAAGAGTGTTCTCAAAAGACTAACGATGCTCTTCAAAGACTGTCAATGCACTTCGAAGACTGAAGACGCTCTTTGAACCCAAAAGGGACAAGATCGGCGGCAAACCTGTAGTGATCACCAATATTAAACCCTTCGCGTATTCTGAGCCAAAAACAAGTCTTTTTTTGGTCCCCAATCCTACCTACGTTACAACCCTGAAAAGCCTTTTCTGATTAAGGCACTTGGAGTGACAAAGGGTTTAATGTCTAAGCTTAGCTCGAATAAGTTCGAGCAAGATTATTTCTTTCTCATTTTGCAGGTTTCTTGACTTGTAAACCCGGAGCAGATGTTGAAGACTTCTCTTCAAAAGCCTTGACTTGCTTGCAAGTCCCCCTTTGAAAACCGTTGACCAAGCCCAACATTACGGTCCCTTAGAAGTCCTTCTGATCGATCGAGGTGTATTCACTGCAAATGATTCTGAACCCTAGGCACAGGTTTGATAGGAAATTCGAGTGCATTCTTGATAAAAGACCATTATCTCAAAAACGGTAAGAAGTCCTTTTTGATGAGAATACTCCAAAGGACGTTTTAACCAAACTCTTTTGGTAATTTCAGATTGTTTGATTCAAACTTTCCCCACAAGGAATTTTTGATCACTTTCATATGTTGCAAGGTGTTTTGGATAACCTCCAGCATCATCATGCATTTATTGAAATTTTTCATGACTATGATATAAGTCATAAAGTGATGGCAGCTTGACATTAGACATCACTTAAAAACCATTGATATGCCATTGGTGAGAAAATTTTCAGAATGGAGCCTCTGCAAGATTCTTGATAACTTTGGCTCCCAGAATGGCTTGTACCTCTCTTGCAGAATAACTTTCAAGTTTAAGCTTCTGCAGAATTCCTGGCAATCCCAGATCTCAGAAGAACACAAGCTCCCTTGGATCTCTGATGACCCAAAATCTTAGAAGGACATAACCTTCCTTAGTCAAAACTTCTGCTGGGTTCTTGGTAATCCCAAATACCAGAATGCTATCTTTTGTCGTTTAAACATCTGCAGGACTCATGGTAACCCCAGACCCCAGAAGGACGCCTTTCTATGAGAAGAAGAGTTTATATGATTAAGCTTCAAACGGATTATTGGTAACCCCAGATCCTAGAAAGCTATCTTTCTTGGTTTAAACTTCTGCAGGATTCATGGTAACCCCAAGCCCCAGAAGGACACCTCTCTCTGAGAAGAAGAGTTTATATGACTAAGTTTTTGGTGGATTCTTGGTAACTCCAGATCCCAGACAGCTATCTTTCTTGGTTAAACTTCTACAGAACTCATGGTAGCCCCAGATTCTAGAAGGATGCCTTGCTCTGTGAAGAAGAGCTTTCAAGCTTACTTTTCTGAAGGATCTTTGGTAACCCCATATCCCAGAAAAATATCTTTTGATGAAATTTTTGTAGGTTGAGCTTTCTGTAGGATACCTGGAGTCCCCAGATCCCAGAATGTCACCTAACATGTTGAAATGACAATTTTCAGAATCTTCTTTCTGCGAGATTTCAGGGAATCCCTAAATCCCAGAAAAATCTGATCAAATTTATAGGTTTGAGCTTTCTACAGGATGCCTAGAGTCCCCAGATCCCAGAATGTCACCTCCAATATCAAAAGGATAATCTTTGAAATCATCCCTCTATGAGATTTCAGATTAATAGGATTGAGCTTTCTGCAGGATACCTGGAGTCCCCAGATCCCAGAATGTCACCTCCAATGTCAAAAGGACAATCTTCGAAATCATCCCTCTGTGAGATTTCAAATTTACAGGTTTGAGCTTTCTGCAGGATACCTGGAGTCCCCAGATCTCATAATGTCACCTCCAATGTCAAAAGGACAATCTTTGAAATCATCCCTCTGTGAGATTTCAAATTTACAAGTTTGAGCTTTCTGCAGGATACCTGGAATCCCCAGATCTCAGAATGTCACCTCCAATGTCAAAAGGCAATCTTCAAAATCATCCCTATGTGAGATTTCAAATTTACAGGTTTGAGCTTTCTACAGGATACCTGGAGTCCCCAAATCCCATAATGTCACCTCCAATGTCAAAATGACAATCTTCGAAATCATCCCTCTATGAGATTTCAGATATATAGGATTGAGTTTTTTGCAGGATACTTGGAATCCCCAAATCCCAGAATAACGCCTTGCATATCGAAAGGACAATTTTCAAAATCAGCTTTCTGCGAGGTTCTAGGTAATCCCTAAACCCAGAGTAGCCTGTTTGGTGAAGCCTAAAAGTTAGGCACACCTCACTTGTATGGATCTTAGTTAATTCCTTAGAATATATGACCAAAATGTTCGGCAATCCCTGAGAGACTGGGTGCGTCATCCATAGGTTCCTAGCTGAAAGGATTCCTATTCTCGGCCTGATCCCCCTGAAGGATCAAAATGTTCGACAATCCCTAAGAGACTGGGTGTGTCATCCATAGGTTCCTAGCAGAGAGGAGTCCTATTCATGGTCTGATCCACCATACGGATCAAAACCCTTGACAATCCCTAAGAGACTGGGTGCGTCATCCGTAGGTTCCTAGCAGAGAGGAGTTCTATTCATGGTCTGATCCACCATACGGATCAAAACTTCTGACAATCCCTAAGAGACTGGGTGCGTCATTCACAGATTCTTGTCAAGTATAGGAATCTCATTCTAGTACAGCCTACCATACAGGCTAGAGTTTAACCGCCCTAGGATACTCAAAAGACGAGTCCATAGGTATCCACTGGAACCCGCTATACACCGCGCATGCCGCACGAGCGTCAGGCAGGTAAGTAACAGGTGAAGTATCTCTATCTATCCTCTCTCTCTCTCTCACATCAGATGAAACGAAATGAGAAGAGCATTCACCAGCGGGACAAGAAAGATTAGATGTCGAGATTCATTTTTCTTTTTCCCAGTGGGGTCGGTCTAGACTCAGGTGTCACCTGTCTTTGAGCAAAACCTCTCACGAGATTCCTCTCAAAGAGGGGCAGCTGTTGACGCCTGACTTTTTGACCAAGTATTTTTCAGCTTTATTTTGAAAAAACAAATCATAAAAAATCCATAAAAGGTCAAAAAATTGTAAAATCAACTTTGGTGGCCTTGGCCAAGCCTAAGGAACCATTTTTGAAAAAAAAAATTCATATTGTTCGCATTTTTTAATATTTTCAGAAATTAGGAAAATACTAAAAAAATCAGGAAAAATAACATTTGACGTCACAAAAATATGGAAAAATAGCAAATATTCTTCTTTTAAATCCCTTGTCTTTTTGACCTCACAAAAAGTCCAAAATCAAATTCAATTGTATATGTTCCTTTGTAACACATAAGATCGAATTTGAGAAAAAAAATATCAATTGAGTCATGTTATTTGCAATTTTGGCATTTTTAAGGACCTTGACATTCAATCTTATTGTCCCCCACTTCAATTTAGCCCAATTGTTAGAACAAATTGCTCAATTACATACTTAATTGCATTTTAATCCTTGAAATTTGGCATAATTGAAATTACTTTCAATTCAAGGACTATCATTGCAAATTAAACATACTACCCAATAGGTTTCACCATTTTGAATCGATTGGCATAGGTAATTCGGCCCAATTTGATCATTAGAGCCTTCAATTGCACAATTCCCCAATTTGCAATTACATGAAAATTTGGCGTTTTTATAGAAATTGATATGAACTTTTGGGCAAAATTACATTTTTAGATAAAATTCATGCCCTAAAATCGATTCTGAGGTCCAATTACAAAAATTTCCCATTAATTTGGGTTTAATTTGGAAAATTGTAAGTAGGAACCGGTTCAGACCGGTCAGACCGCCGGTCGAACCGGTCCGCTACAGTGTCTTCTTCTTCCTCAGTTTCCTGTGCAAATGAACAGTGCCGAGCTTAATTTTGGTGACAAAATTGACAGTCCAATCGACTACAATTGAAGATGCAATGGTGGGCGTTTGATTCCTTAGGCATTTACCCGTCGATTGACACCAAAAGACCGCGACCAATGGTCGCCGGAGGAAGAAGTAATCGGCCAGTCAATCCGGCGGACCTACGAAAGTCAACACCTCACGAAGCTCAGTTGAAATTCATCCCAATTCGTGCCAAATGCGACTACCGGAGGTCGCGAACAGAATGGCCACTTAATGCCCGTCAATGGCCGGTCGTCGGTGACCATTTCGCACGTGTTTTCACGTGCGGAGGTCACCTATCCCAACTCCCCGATTCGGCGCAAAAACTGAAAATGCTATATAAGCCTACGGAGGCTTTCGGTTGAAGGGGTTGGTCAATTGAGTTAGTAGAGGACGAGGAGAATCGAGAGATCGAGATCGAGAGAGAGAGAGAGAGAGAGAGAGAGAGAGAGAGAGAGAGAGAGAGAGAGAGAGAGCTCGTCCTCCAACTACCATTGTCGAGGACAGAGCTCGAATCCACAGAGCATCAGTCAGGCCTTTCCAGGCTAGACCAAAGCACTAGGAGATCGTCAGCAGGTTGCCCAGACTGAGAGGAAGCTGTTGCCGTCGACCGCGCGGCCCGAAATCGCCGGAACAGGTGAGTCACAACCTCGTGTTCTTCATTGCACTTCAATGGCGACTCATGCATTTCTTGTTCATTCTTGCGATTACTATGTGCGTTTTACTCCTTGAACATCACTGACCATTGTCGCACATCTATTTTGCATCGACTTCGCTTGCACGCCTCTAATTGAGTCTCCCAATCCAACCTCCATCGCCGAACACTATCTGTTCTTGCCCAGCCAAATCTGGGCCGAGCGAGCTCAATCGGAGCTCGAAGTAAGTCTCCTGAACATCGATTGATGCTATCATGTGATGGAATTGCAATGATCTTGTGTTAGTCGAGCGATCGAACTCCCATGGCCGTACTCGGCACTCTGCTTGATACTCGTGATTTTGCGAATGAGATGCTGCGATTCTTAGATATGTAAAACTAGAGACGATCGCGAGTCGATTGCCGTTGGTCTCGTATGATTTCATCAAGGATCCACCGTCGGATCACCGCCGGAGAAGCACAGCCGTTCATCCAGTTGCAGGCGCGAGGTTGAAGACGATGCGTACGTGGCGAGGTCAACGAGTCAAAGGTCTAGGTGGCAACACGTGACGGGTCCACGTGGATGTCGAGTAAGCATTGTCGTTGAGTCTGTTATTCGAATAAAAAGAATCCAACGGCTGAGAATAATCGAATCTAATTAATGGTGACCGTCCGATTAGAAATTAGGATTATTCGAAAATGTTGTAAAATCGGAAAATCAAAATCAGCTGAAACGGTGTCGTTTAGATAAAGGGTCAAGCGGCGTCGTTTAGGTTAGTAGGATTGAACGGCTCAGATTAAGTCTTAGGTTATAATAGCGGCCGTAGATTTTAGTAAGTCAATCAAATGGCTCAGGTCGAGTCTTCGCTTAATCTAGACCGTACGTTCTAGTAATCATATCCAACGGGAGCGGATTAGCCACGCGGTTCAGTGTGGGCCGTCGGATTAATTCCGAATAATATGAAAATTAAAAAACGTAGAAACGGCGTAGTTTTAGTCCGTAGGTTTCGCGGGTCCGGGTCTGGGCCGGGTTCCGACCCGAGTGGGTCGGATCGACCCGGTCCGAATGATATTTTAAATATAAAAAAAATCAAAAAATGATTTTAAAAAATAAAAAAAAAAATCAGAAAAATCCTAGAAAATAAGAAAAAAAACACTAGAAAATTCCAAAAAATTCCAAAGAAATGAGGAAAAATTGTGGAAAAATCCTAGACACTCCTTAGATCCCCAAAAATTGAGGATTGACCACAGACAACTGGTCAATCCTATTTTTGGGGTTTCTTATCCGTTCTTCCAAGAATTGACGACAATGCCCTTTAGGGGTAATTTGTCCCTCTTTCATGTTCTGAAATAAGTTGAAAATGCCTAGATTAGGATAGGGTCAGTTAGATGGCGAATCCTCTTGCTGGGGTTTCGGAATCTCATTATTTTCCCTGAAATGACGATTTTACCCCTCAAAGGGTAGATCGCCTTTCCTACTCCAATCGAATTTTGAGAATTGCTTAAAATTAGGATTTGGGTCAGGTGATCGACCAATCCTAAAGTTTAAGATTTTCAACCCTCGTCTTTGTCCAAAATGACGATTTTACCCCTCTAAGGGTAAATTCACTTTTAAATTCCAAACAAAATCCTGGAAATTCCCGAAAAATAGGAAATGGGTTGGATTGATGGCCAATCGTATTTCCCCCGTCTTTTGACTTCCCAATTCATCTAAAATGATAAATTTTCCCTTTCAAGGCGAATCATCCCTAATTTTCTCAAAATTACAATTCTGCCCCTCATGGACAAATCATGTCAAAATCACTCATAAGCCTTGATTGATACTTCTCTAGGCTATTAGGGCCTTATTAGGGATGCCATGCTTTCATTTGATTTATCCGCATGTATTCTGTCCTTGATTTGCGCATTTACTTCTATTGATTGTGAGTGATAGGGTAGACATTCCCTTTTGCATGAACTCCTAGATTTAAGGTCCGTGCCCCACTCCTCTGCATGAAATCCTAGGGTCCGTGCCCCACTCCTCTGCATGAAATCCTAGATTTAAGCCTGATCGGACGCGGGCCTCTCCCAAGGTCCCTTTCAGCTTAGGTACCGAAAGGGCGTCAACTCTAACAGTTGGCGTAACTAAGTCCCCGAACCCATTTCTCTGGTTTCTGCAGAATCGAATAGACCACTCCCAACTATTCGATAGGGTTTCCGATCGTACCTTCCACGAAACGATTGGTGGCGACTCCTTGGCATGTACACGTATCACATGTCACTAGACCACACGGAAGGTCGACCACGTATATTCAGCCGTTGCGATTTGGGTAATGGACCTTGGGAGAGCCCGCGTCCGATCAGGCTTAGATCGGGCGGCCCATTAGCCCCCTCCGGCAGGCAACCCACGAGGAGGGTCGCGACATAGACTCTGAAGTAAAAACACATATTCGGGCATCTTAAAGTTTCACCGAGAATAATCCATAATTTACTCCAAAAACCATCTCTCACTCGATCTTTCAATAATCTAAGGTCCTAACAAAGGGTCGGAACTAGCTTACCAAGTTAATGAGTCGAGATAAACCGATCAAAGAGGCGATGGAATCCATGGTTCAAATCTGGTCCGGGGAGGAGTGTTCGGCCTCTAGCAAGAATGAGTCAAGTTAGCTATGGTTTTCATCTAAAAATCACCCTACACTTCTCTTAACAACTAAATAGAACTTAGGTCTAAGTCTCGAGAAGCCTTACCAAGACAAAACAAGCTTGAAGACCGGCGATGGGGCGGCGAGGAGTGGTGGCCGGTGGCGATTCCACCGAGAGGCCGAGAGAGGTAATGAGAGGGAGAGTTTGAGAGGAAGAGAGAAAATGAAAATGAGAGAGTGAGGGGGAGGGGTGTTCGGCCGAACATATGAGAGGAAGAGGAAGAGAGTTTTGCTTCCTCAAATTTCAAGTGCAAGAGTGAGAGAGAGAGCTTGAGTGGGAGTTGGTAATGGGGTTATGACATGAATAGTAATTAGGAATGACTAGTTGGTAGGGGAGTGGTTCATAGGGAAGACATCAAGTCCAATCTTGTCATTCCTTGTCTTCTAATAATTCAAGAGGCAATTTGACTATAATGCCCCCACAATTTCGGCCAAGAGAGGGACAAGACTAAAGACCACTTTGCCCTTAATCATTTCTAAAGGAAAGAGCACTACCCTAGGGGTAAAAGGGTAATTTCCAAGTGTTGGTCCAAATTTCACTTTTCTAATCGATATGGAGCGAATCATAACCTTAATGGTTCTTGATGAGGTGACGTCCAAATTTATTACCGTTGGAATTCTCGAATATCCGACACCCAATTCCGAAGTCCAATTCGTGGCTAAAATCCGTCAATGGCGATTTCAGTGCATCTCAAACTAACGGGCGGCTCTTAGGAGTTATGTGTATCAACCCGTGACTAATGTCACGTTTAAGAGTTATCCGAGTCATGGAGACCTTGATTGTCATGTAATTGCGAGGGTCAATCGCTAGTTCCAAAGGACACGATCGTTAGGAATTGGTTTAGGTTAATTTGCGAATTATACGATGGTCAAACGGAATCACATGTGGTTCAATTGTATAACACTAGCAAATCGTTCTATGACCAATCTCAGACCGGCCTATAATGGCTCAAAATATTCCCTCGGCAATCCTTATGGTCAAGGTACCAATCCATGGTCGAGTACTTTGGTCACTTTCCCCATCGGTTAGTCTTCTCAAGAGTGGCCAACTCTGAGCGAGATTTAACTGGAGCGCACTGACGAGAAGTCTCATCCAATCATACATCGAAAAAGGGTTAGATTTCAGAATGTCACAACTCTTCCCTCCTTATAAAAATTTCGTCCTCGAAATTTACCATAAATCCCACCATACTCAACAACTAGGTGCTGACACCTCATCACTTCTTCACTTTCCTCGATGGTCCCCTTTTGTTGCCAAAACCCAAACAAGCCTACATACCTCGGTCTCGACTTTCCAAATTGGGCAAACCTCGCATGGGTGATACCTTAAGGAAGACATGATCTCCTACTTGAAGTTCTAAGGATCTATATCGTCTGTCTATGTAATTCTAATATCAATGCCAAGGTCTGCGTAATGACGCACCGGGCCATCAGACTCATCACGAATTCGCGTAATACGCCTCAGATCAGTATACTTTTTCGAAACCCGCACCTCAACGCTTCATGTTAACATTTCGCGTAATAACGCATCAAGATGGGTACAAAGCCCCGCGTCAACACGCTTCAGGGTATTACATGACGACCTATACATAAGTTCGAACAACTTGATCCCCATGATAAACTAAGGACCCACCCATGCGCTCCAAATGGCTTAATACAGTCCGATACCTTCTCAAGTCAGTCCCTAATGAAGTCATTTCAAACCGAGATAGATCATTCATAAAAGTCCTCACTTAAATATTCTTGACTAAGGCAGGAACCAATCATCAACCAATCATCAAATCTATCTACAAGCAATTGACACGGCAAGCAATTCCACCAGTGTATCTACTCATTCCTACTTCCTTTAAAGCTTGTGGTACCCGCTTGCACCATACTCTCAATCGCCTGATCCGACCTCTCAAATTGTCCACCTGCCTACGTGAAATAAGGAGCGTTATATCATGACTTCGTCCTCATGACGTCTCAAAGACTCTTCCAAAAGTTACGGTGAACTTAGTTTCTCTATTTGGCATAATTGTCACTGAAATTCCATACGAACTACCTGACGCCTATACAATTCGACGTATTCATGATGATACAATCCGACTCATGGCCCTCTTGTCCTTTTAGATAACCCCATGGCCAAATCCATAACAGTCCATTCCCGGTTCCATTCGATAGTTTCCTACGACTAGGGCAACTTGCCAAACTAACTGAGTCATGCTTCCCTTGTTGGCACGCCCGATTCTTAGCCAGCTTAACTATTTCTACTTTCATTCTATCTCATCACTAGTACCGACGTAAGTCCTGATACCTCTTTGTACTATCCAATGAACACTATAGTTATCTCGATCAATCTCCGATATGACCCTTCCTTTAAGTCCTCCATCATTGGATACGTACATTTGTCCGTGGAACTCCGAGTTTTCCATCCTTGGCTACTTAAGAGTGTGGATTTTCTCCATGTTATAATTACTTCCACAATCTCTTGGGCATCAGGGCCCATAGGTTGCAATGTTGTAGCCCCTTTTTTTGACTTTCAGGTTCGACGCTCATAGTAGCCGTCTGACTACCCTTCGGTAAACTTCCAATTTAGAAGTTGAATCTCTTATTTCCTTGAGCAAAGTACGTCCTTTATCCACCAATCTCGTGATGCTCGATTCCCAACTATATGCGTCCGCTATCCTTATTCTTTCTCAAAGTGAAGTAAGATATCGTATTCTAATTCCTTGAGCAACTTCATCCGTCTACGCTGCTTCACACGTTCAATTCCTCTTCGAGACAATCTGTACTTCAAATTCCAACTATCCTTGCTGATCTGAAATCCCTCTCACCACATAAGTGATATTTCCCAATTTCCAATGTAAGGACGATAGCTGTCAGTTTTGAATTATCGATTGGGTCACATCTCGTTATGTCTTACTATCGCGACGCATAAGCAACAACCCTTCCACGTTGCATTACTATGAATCTTAATCCTTTCATGACACGTCACTGTAACTCTCACAACGTTTCAACTCCCAGTGGAAACACCAATGTCGGCGCGGTCACTAATTAGGTTTAAGCCCTCGAAAACTCCTCTCAGGTTTGTTCATCCATTCACGCCACATCTCGTCCTTAGTCCATTTCATTAATATGAAGGTTCTTGCGGGGGATCTTTCCACGATTCGTCTATAGCAAACCATCGATTCCAGAAGGCTCCAACTTTCAGTAACTCAGATTGACCTTAGTTACTTCATCACTTAAACTAGTCCTCAAAGGTCCATGGAATACCTTCCAAAGGTCGTTCACGTTCCTCATGACTCCTTGATTCCGATCAATTCCTATCAATCGAAAATTTCTAATTCCACGAGCTACTATCACATCTCAAAGATCAATTGCCTAACATAAATCTTATAACCTCAACTCTAGTCGATATTCAAGTCGTGTCCATATGCATTCGATTACAACTGGCCTTTAATCCAAATATTCCTTGTCCACTTCCTTGCCTACATCTCGTCTCACACCATCTAAGGCTGTCAATAGCAATTGATAACTAAAACCATCAAGATGTAACGCAATTCAAGCCTAAATCCATTAATAGCTTACCAGTCAGTCGTTTCCATTTCGACATATTGCCTAATCCACTATCGATCTCTGGACTATAATCACAAATAATCCTAAAAGGTCATCAATTAAAGTCGGTACTAAAACCATCAAAAGGCAACAAAGGTTCAAGCCTATAATCCTCGAGACACTATCTAGTGACGTTCACTCTTAACACCAAGACAAGTAGAATTCCTCTTCCTTTCGTACTAGGGCCTCTTACCCTGTGAGGGAGACTATACACTTCAGTGGCCTTCTCTTGTCTCGAATCCACCTTATCTTCCTCATTCCATAGGACGTCAATCTTAGAGCCTGCGCCAACAGCGGTACCTTTATCCTAGGACTCAAATGTCACAATGCTTAGCATTCTCCTTCCAATAACTCTGTCTCCTCAAACAACAATGTTCTAAGGGATCGAGGTTTCTCTTTGGTATCCACAAATCCACACCTTGGATATTCAAGTTGAATAATTCAAATCACCTTGCGGCCATAATCCAAGCACCTCTTTCCACTTACTCGCTCATCCATTAAAATCACGAGTAGCCACGACTATCAAGTTCGTCCTCTTTCCTTCCCATCAACGACCATCTCATGGTCCAATCGCCCTTTAGAACATCGCCCTATCCTTTAGGGGTCAACAACTTAGAACTCCATTCTCGATGGTTCGGTTCAATCTCCAACAACCTCATAGGATCATTGGACTCGGGTAGACTAGCATGCCGATTTTCCTTAAGACTTCCCATGACAAAAGAGATAAACCACCAATTTCCCTTCTAGGCCTTACGCTCAGGTATCAACCATTCCTTACAGGTACATTCTATGTTCTATGAGTGGAAACCTTCTGTACTCATGATCTCCCTAGTCATTTAGCCCTTCAATATGAGGTTCATCAGAATACTTCAGATCTAAGAATACCAATTCGCCACAATGCTTCGAACCTCAATTCATTCTTTAACCTCCTTGTCCTATCCAACGGGTTCCTAACCATCCTTGATGCATGCTTTGGCAATCTCGAGAACTCTACCCTACCATGGCAGATCCATCTCTAATTCTCACAACTTCAGGAACCCCAACAACTCTTGCTCCTTAACGACCTCAATAATGTATTTCTCATTGAACAACTAGATGAAGACAATCCGATTAAGTGCTACATCTTCAAGGAGAATTCTTCCTTAGGTAACTATTCACCAATCATTAGCAGTACCTTGGAATGTTAATCGCTAGGGTCATCTTCTCCTCAGTGTACCCTATGACTTCTAAGGCCTTCTTACAAATCCTCAATCCAGATAGGAGCAGTCTCATAATTACACTTCCTGCCAACTCAGTCGACTTCGACTTTACAAACTATTCCACAAGCTAGTCCATTTGTCGACTCTTATTCCCGTCTCCAATGCCATTCCATCTATTATTACCATTGGCTCTAATAATAGCAACAGCGACAGTCTCAGCTGGCTAGGTAACACTGGTAGCCCATTCTTGAGCCTACCTACTCATCAAATTCTCAATTTCTTTCAAGGCTCTCACGATCCTATCAACCCTTGAGTCTTCCACGACTCGTGGTCTCGAGCTAGGTTCTTCTCTGTTACTCTTGTCTCAGTTGTTCATCCTTACGAGGCTCTAATCATCACATGGTCCGCTACAATTCCATCAAGGAATTCAAAGGACTCCTCCATCTACTCAAGTCTAGCAATAAACTGCTTACCACAATAGCAATCATAAGCCAGCAATCCACTACCAAGCAATTACAAGCAACCTTCAGTCATGAGTCGGTTACCAAACAAGCCCCAACTAGGCAAACATCAAGCAAACACTCAAGACACCAATTCAATGAGATACTTAATCATACCTCCAGTCCTGCCGCACCTGCGACTTAGCAAAATCACAACAAGCTATTTAAACACTCCAAACAAGTCTTAGCCAAACAACACTCAATGTCAAGTACGCAAATCGCCAAACAGGCTAATCACAATTTGAGCAATTAGAGGTACACATCAAGAAGTTCTCGTCCGTACCTCAAGTCCAGACGCATCTGCAACTTAGCATAACAACAACCATCTATCCAGCACATCAGACAAGCAATGGCCAAACAACGTTTATTGCCTAGTACGAAGCTTTAAGACCTTTAATCGCCTATGGCGATACAAACCAAAAGTGCCATTCACATGCGCCAAATCAAATGCCATACGATTCATGCCAAACTCTAGCGAGTTCCTAAAGTCTCAATGTCTAGCCATTCTAAAGTCATCGCTCCTTATTACTCCAGGTCTCATCCAACTTGGATCGAGCTGACCTTGCTCTGATACCAACAAAACGGGGATGTCACGTCCCGCGTCCCTACGAGCGCGCGACCATCCCACCCTTCGTTGCCTTCGCGATAAATCCCAAGGATCGAATCGACTATCAATCTACTCACGGAATGATATGCACATGCGGAAGCGATAAACAAACTTCATACATAAAACTTGACAAGATGACTTAAAATGCACACAACACAAAGTCCTACAATATCAAACTTCTTACATAACATAGCTGGGTCACTCCTAAATTCCAACCTGCCTATCTCAAGGAAACATCAATTTAAGTGGTGATATAACTATCCCTAAGCATCTGGTTTAACAACATCCGTCGACTTGGGTTCAGGCTCCTCATCTTCAAGTCCAGCATCAGGGTCCTCCAGTATATCATCGGGAATCTCAAGTGGATCAGCGACCTACAGCGTGTCGACAGGTACGGCGCTCTCCTCTAATGGTCCAACCAGGGAGTCTCCATCTCGAAACATCCAAGCCTCGAAAGTGTAGGGAAGTAAGTATTGGCCTCCTTCGTCAACCCAGACCACGTTCGTCATCTTAGTATACACCTTACCCTTGCTAACGGTAAACTTCGAATCCCAGGTCTCAATTTCCATTGGAACTCCAAAATGCCGCGACATAGTGATTGGGGTCAAGGATCGGGGTCTGAAAAGTTTGGTCCCACGACGGAGTAAGCTAATCCTAAACCTAGGTTAGGCACTAAGTACGTCCAGACACTCCCAAACACATGCAATGACCAAACAATCAAGACCTAGGCAAAAGGCATAAAATAATTCAATTAAGGCAAGTCTTAGTAACATTCTCAATTCTAGGCTAAACTTCGTACTTTGGCACTCAATTACTCATATCATATAGGATAGTACTTATACTAGATACAATTATACTTTCCATGGCTAAGCCCGCGTCATAACGCCTCAGGCAGCCCGCGTCATAACGCCTCAGGCTTAATGAATCAAGGAACCCGCGTTAGTCGCATCAGGTTTCCAATGCCATGTATAAGACCTGCGTTAGTCGCATCAGGTCCATCCCGCGATATTCGCCTCGGGATGTATATAAACCCCACAATAGTCACATCAGGGTACTATATAAACCCCACGTTAGTCGCATCAGGATGCTACATAAACCATGCGTTAGTTGCATCAGGGTACTATATAAACCCCGCGCTAGTCGTATCAGGGTGCCATATGCTCATAAGCTCATAACTCAATTAATTATAGCTATACACATGCAATTGAGCATTTAACCAATTCAAGGCACCATTCGGTCATCACATTCTCAATTTCATGCCACGGAATCACATCACATCATTAAATCGAACAAGGCCATTTCATTACTTCATGATCGAATATAATTCGATTGAATAAATTATCATTCATCAACATCACAATCTGGCATGGTCACGGTATATAGCCAATTCACCGATTCAATTAATTCGCGTACCATCTAGCACTCAAGGTCGAATACTCTTAAGCTCCAATCAAGAGTTTTTATCAATTTAATTACTTAGTCACACACTTTAGTTCACGGCCAAATAGCACTAGGAATCAATAGTCATTTCAATTCAATTTTCTCTCAAATTCCCTTCGTGGCCGAATACACTTAGGACCCATTCATCAATTCACTCAATTCATTCCTATATTTTGTCCATGGCCGAATGCACATAGGCCAAAGCATGGGTTGTTAACAATTCAATTAGGCACAAATAATTTCTAGCAATCTCAACGACACACAATAACATTCGGTTCCCTCATAGACATATTCCCTAGCCTATCTCCAACCATGAACTCAACATTTCAAGTACCAAAACTATTTCCACATTTACTAAAAATATAGATTCGGGTATATTAAAGTTTCACCTAGAATAATCCACAATTTACTCCAAAAACCATCTCTCACTCGGACCTTCAATAATCTAAGGTCCTAACAAAGGGTTAGAACTAGCTTACCAAGTTAATGAGTCAAGACAAACCGATCAAAGAGGTGATGGAATCCACGGTTCAAATCTGGTCCGGGGAGGAGTGTTCGGCCTCCAGCAAGAATGAGTCAAGTTAGCCATGGTTTTCATCTAAAAATCACCCTACACTTCTCTTAACAACCAAATAGAACTTAGGTCTAAGTCTCGAGAAGCCTTACCAAGACAAAACAAGCTTGAAGACCGGCGATGGGGCGGCGAGGAGTGGTGATCGGCGGCAATTCCACCGAGAGGCTGAGAGAGGTAATGAGAGAGAGAGTTTGAGAGGAAGAGAGAAAATGAAAATGAGAGAGTGAGGGGGAGGGGTGTTCGGCCGAACATATGAGAGGAAGAGGAAGAGAGTTTTGCTTCCTCAAATTTCAAGTGCAAGAGTGAGAGAGAGAGCTTGAGTGCAACTAGGAATGACTAGTTGGTGGGGGAGTGGTTCATGGGGAAGACATCAAGTCCATCAAGTCCAATCTTATCATTCTTTGTCTTCTAATAATTCAAGAGGCCATTTGACTATAGTGCCCCCACAATTTCGGCCAAGAGAGGGACAAGACTAAAGACCACTTTGCCCTTAATCATTTCTAAAGGAAAGAGCACTACCCTAGGTGTAAAAGGGTAATTTTCAAGTGTCGGTCCAAATTTCACTTTTCTAATCAATATGGAGCGAATCATATCCTTAATGGTTCTTGATGAGGGGACGTCCAAATTTATTACCGTTGGAATTCTCGAATATCCGACACCCAATTCCGAAGTCCAATTCGTGGCCAAAATCCGTCAATGGCGATTTCAGTGCATCTCAAACTAACGGGCGGCTCTTAGGAGTTATTTGTATCGATCCGTGACTAATATCACGTTTAAGAGTTATCCGAGTCATGGAGACCTTGGTTGTCATGTAATTGCGAGGGTCAATCGCTAGTTCCAAAGGACACGATCGTCAGGAATTGGTTTAGGTTAATTTGCGAATTATACGATGGTCAAACGGAATCACCCGTGGTCCAATTGTATAACACTAGCAAATCGTTCTATGACCAATCTCAGACCGGCCTATAATGGCTCAAAATATTCCCTCAGCAATTCTTATTGTCAAGATACCAATCCATGGTCGAGTACTTTGGTCCACGTACTTAAATCCTACTTAGCCTTTCCCCATCAGTTAGTCTTCTCAAGAGTGGCCAACTCTAAGCGAGATTTAAATGGAGCGCACTGACGAGAAGTCTCATCCAATCATACTTCGAAAAGGGGTCGGATTTCAAAATATCACAATGAGAGAGAGAGAGAGAGAGAGAGAGAGAGAGAGAGAGAGAGAGAGAGAGAGAGAGAGAGAGCGAAACCGAGAGCAAGGGAGAGGAAGAAGAGGCGGCTCGGCGGCTCCACCATTGAAGCAAGGAAGAAATCGTGAAGCTCGGACAAGAAATAGGTAAGGATTCCTTCAATCTTATCATAGGATAGTTGTGTAATGTATAAATGTGATTCTAGGAGGTTCGAAGTAGGAGCTTGATTGTGCTATTTCGGTTCGATGAGCTAGATGAGAACAGTGCAGCCTTTTTTCTGTTCTTACGTACAAATAGAGATGAATTTGAGTCACATGGCAAGTTCGGAAGTTACTTAGCGGAGAATTGACTTAGGATATTGTGAAGATAGCAATGGCTGGTTTGTTAGAAGAGAATTAGAGCTGAATATCATGTTCCATGCCGAGTTGCTCTCGGTTCATGAAGTTTGGTTTCCTTTTATGTTCAGCGTGTTGATTGAGGTTAAACCAAACCATTTGCTTGATCTTGTGTCGTTTAATGAAGTGTCAGGTCTGGTTAAGGATGAGTCTTGAGTGATTAGTTGATTAGAGAGGAAATTAGACTGAATTGCAGGTTAAGGACAGAACCTATACTCGGTTTCTAGGACTAAGAAGCATCTCTGCCTCTAGTTGCCATGTTGTCACAAAAATATATTTGTTCTACATTTGGTTGCGTTGTCTATCGTGGGAACATGTTAATACGTTTCATATAGTCGAGTGGCTAGTCAAGTAGAAGAGTAATGAGCTCGTTTGGGGGTCAAAATCGTGATTGACCGAATGACTAAAACAGAATGGCCTTGTGATTAGAGTGTCAAGGAAATGGTCCATTCGCATTATGCTATAAGGAAAATTTTATAATGAAATTGAAGAAAATATTTGCAATGATCTTTGAAACTGAGTCTTGATTGGTTTACTTGCTTGATAGTGTCGTTTAACAGTCAAGTTCCATAACTAACCCGAGAGTTTCGAAGATAGGAAGTGGTAGTTTCTAGTCCTCATGTACATATCTGCATGCTTATCTGTCGGCCTGGTGTTGTTACATCATTTACAGTATTGTCATTGAGAATTTTATGCTTCATGGCCGAGCATGCATTGGTAAATGGTACCTGATTGATATCCGATGAGATATGTGGAGTATTTGCTCTTCGGTGCATTGAATAGATTGACGCCACTGGGCTGTGTGCGGGGATTTGTACGTACTTGATGACCCTGAGCTGTGTGCGGGGTAGAGTCGTACCATGCGTCGAGGATGCCCTGGAGTAGGGGTCGCAAGTCATTTGGCTTGGCGATGGTTGTATGAGCGAAGAGCATGTCATATTCATGATATTCTGGCATTTCTGCATCATATGATTCTTGATTGAATTTTGAAATGCTACTATACTATACTATCACAAGATTGTTTTATAGTTGTCCTAGGGAGTCGTAGGACCCCTATGGTGAGATTGAATGTTTTCTTGCTAGCCGTCGCGCTAACCCACGTTTGTGGATATACTTTCAGACTAGCATCCATGGCGACAGTCCCCGGACGTTTTGGAGTTCCATATGATTATGAGTCTTATTACCGTGATATGAAACATCTTGATGTACCGCATCTGAAACTTGTTGTGCATGTTCATACTATGTGGGTTGATGAGGGAGAGCCTGCTTTGACCATATATCGTTGGTATGCTATCTATATGCGAGTAGGTAATAGGTTAGTAGGTCCTTTTTCCGAGAGTACTTTCGATGCACCCCCAGCTCCTGTCGAACCTGTAGTTCCTGTGCCTCATGTAGCTGTGCCTCCTCCTCCTCCTTCTCCTGCTGCACCCATCCCTCCTCCTCCAGAGCCTGTTATGCCAGAGGTGTATGTTCCACCACCAGAGCCGCTTGAGGAGTCTGAGGACGAGGAGATGTTTCCTTCTGACCAGTCCGAGGAGGATTGAGGACTGGAGATAGTCTTGGTGACTTTTTGGTGTAGGCGACTACGTAGGTTGATGGAGTAGTTTTTTGGCCATCTCAGTTATGCCTATGGATCGACGACTTGAGTCCTTGCTTGTGTTTATATGTGAACTCCTATATGGTCGTGCGTTATGTTTTATAAATAAAAGTTTTAGTCCTTATGTTATGAATGCTTCATATTGCTTTCTAAGTTATTTCCTATTGAATATTGTCTTGTAGTACTTGTGGCCTGTGGATCATAGACTATAGTCTATTGATTATTATAAGATTAATCTCTAATTATCGTTATTAGAGACCTATCACCACAGGGTGGCAGTCTGGGATGCCACATAACCCGCAATAATACGCGTGTGGGGTGTGGCTGGGTTGAGTGCAGCGTTGATGCTGCTATTTATGTCTTGAGAAATCTTCAGGCCTGTCCTCAGATGTTCCTTCAGATTGAATTCAGGTTTGATCTATGTTATTGGATTCTTCTGATTAAATCTACTTTCCTTCTTCTTTAGCATTGTTGTCTGCGCTGCTGTTGTTTTTAATTGTCTCTCCATCTATCACTTGATGAAAATGAAAGAAATAGCCCAAATATGGTGGCTTTTGTTTCAAATGCTAACCATACTTTTTCATCTTTTGAGGATAAATATGTTACAAGTGCTCGCAAGTTGAGTATGCTATCTGAAAATCTGTTTCTTGGGTAGTATATTATCTGCTAGTGCTTTGGGATGAGAAAATCTGCTTTTACTTCTTCCATATCAGCTTTTTGGGAAATTCCCTACCTTTTGAACTTATTTTTTTGGATTTCTAAACAGTCAATTAGAAAAGCAGCAAGTCCCTCCTGTCTCATTAAATCCAGAGAGTAGTTCAATGGGTTTAGTCTCCCCGAGGTTGAGACCTGAAAACAATGGAACTGCTGTACAAGCTGCGAACTGGGATGGTTCTGGTGGTGCTGGGTAGAACATGGTGGTCGATTCTTCACAGTGTGGTACTTATTTATGTGCACTAGCTCATCTCCCATTTAGAAGTAGGAGCTGTATTGACTCACAATCTTGCAGGTCCACCTATGGTTTCTTGTACCAATGAAGGAGCATGGATGTACAGCAAGCCTGGAGTGTAGCAGCAGTTTGAATTTTTTTTTAAAAAGGACCGATCCGATCTGGGCGGTCCGGTTCCGCGCCCAGAATCGGGAACCGGACCGCCCGGTCACCGGTTCCAATTTTAGGAACCGGGGACCGGACCGGATCCCCCTAAAACCGGGAACCGGACCATCGGTCCTGGTCCGAGCGGTCTTTTTTGCTCACCTCTAGAGGACAGTCGGCAAAACCAGAGATTCAGGAAATTGTGTTCTTCACAAAACAAAAAAGAAGAGAATTCCTTGGCAAAGCTATAATTTCAGACCGTGATGAGTTCTGAGCTGCTGGGTTGACTCTTGAGCTGTGAAATGATGTTGTTAAAAAAAAAAAATTCAGGGTGTCGTGGAGCCGTGAAATTTTATAGAAGTCGATTTCTGGGTGCGATAGAAATAGACACAACAATGTCTTTGTAAATCCTAGCGAAATGGCTTCAACTACCTCGTCATTCCCAGTCTTCGGATGCTTCCTTGTTCCTTCAGACCACCTGCTTCGGTTGTTTGTGGATCGAAAAGGGTGCGCCATTTGATTCGAAACTAACAACCGATGCTCTACGGTGAAAAGGAGATGGTCAATGAGTAGAACGTAAATTATTGAAACTCGGGAAAGGCTCAAAGACTCCGCGAGTCGAATCGAATCATCAATCACGAGGATGACATCCATGCCGATATATTCCACTTATTACAAGATCTCAAGAATATCAAACGGAGGGAAGTGTGTCTTGAAAATCATGCAACCTTTTTTTTGTTTTTCGGGATAACAACAACGAGAGTGTCATAACTTTCGTAGAACATTCACTTGAGTGCCGATTTTTTTCGCACACTCAAGTGCCACAAAATTGAAAAATCGATTACTTAAGTACCATCGGCAATTTTTCACTCTATAAAATCCGACATGGACCATGATTATCATACGTTGAATGCCGACACGATGTAAATAATTTTTAAAATTTTTATTATGTTTTGAATTTTCCATTTTTTTAATTTTCTTTTTCTCTTTTTTTCTTTTATTTTCTTTTTCTGTGCCAGCGATAAAGGGCTTGCCCAAACTGGGCGAGGTCTCGAAATCCCTCACTAGATTTGGGCGAGGCCTTCGCAACCCTCGCATATTCTAAGAGAGGCCTTTGTGGCAGGCAAGGGCAGACTTGACCATCGCCGGCACAGAAAAAAAAAAGCGCAAAGAAAAACGACATTGTGTTATGTTGGACACAAATTTTCACGTAGAACTTCCATTTATATATAAAATTCCACGTATGAATGAAAAATTAAGTAAAAAATTCACCTAGGATAATTTGTTGAAAATGGCATTCAAATGATCGATTTTACAAGGATCTAAAACTTAAGTGAGCGAAAAAAAATGTATGAAAGTTTTGGCACTACTGTTCTTATCCTTTCTTTTTGTTGGAATATAATGCCGATTTAAGGGCAAAATTAATGGTAATATTAAATATTGCTTTTATTCCAATATTTATTTTGGCAATAAAGGGTATTTTAAATTTCGTAATTAATTGTATGAGGAATTTTTGGTAACTCCTCAATATACACCCTTCAGAACGTACGATGTTCTGTTACTTGCAAAAAACGACGCTTAGAATATCTCACGAAAAAAGCTCTCTTGTTCAAGACTCTATGTGGGTATTGACAACGAACGATCGGGGGATCCTGACTTCTTCTTACTAGCAATTGGGGCTTCTAATCTGTGGAAATTGAGGTACGTCCGTTCTATGTGATTTACCTCTTCGATCAGTGATTCAAATCGATCTAGGGCTTGCGTTTTAATGTAATCCGCTACGTATTTGAACGTATTTTTCGGGATCCGTTCCCTTCATTGGTATCAGAGCATGATTTACTTGTTTCCTGATAATCTATGCCATGTTTCGTGTATTGTTGTTAAGCCTTCATTAGTTTTTCGGCATGAACAGTAGACTGTAGTACGTTTTATGGCTTTTTATGAAAATCTCATTCTGTAAAAGTAAAATTTGAATACATAGATGCAATCTAGTCGTCGATACAAGTCGTTTGAGTTGTCGCCCGTCGCAAGGCGATGCCAGATGACGCCGCACGCACTGCGATGGGATCGGGTCCACGAAGCAATGATGAAATGTTATTTTTTTCATGAACATTTGCTCAGTGAAAATGGAATATAGATATACCATTAGACTCGTTTCGTCGAGACGAGCTTTTTGAGTAGTCGACCGTCGCCAGAGGACACTGGAAGCGCCCGCTTGGGCCACACGCGTCGAAGGAGTCCGGTGCACGCGCGGGGAGCATGCTTGTATCCAGACCACGGTTTAATTTATTCCAAAACCGGTTTTAAACTATCCAAGAACCGGTTTAAGCTATCCCAAAACATAGTTTGACGTATACGAAACATTGTTTGGTTTTGTTTTGACCCGGCCCTGGACCCGACCCGAGACTCGATCTATTTTGACCCGCCGACCCGGTTGACCGTTGACCCCCGAACGTTGACTTTGACCGTTGACTTCGACCATTGACCAAAAAAAAAATAGAATCATGTTGTTGCTCATGTAGGGGCGTATGACGTCCAATTGGGATATAAATGGTACCGATGCATTGGTATCAAAATTTTCTGCTATGTGGTATATTTGCGTTACCATATAATATATCAAGGTTTTTTATTCGTTCAATTTCCTTTTTTCCGTATTTGTTGCAAGAAAAAAATGCCTTCGATGGCCCGAACCCCTAGACGAATCCCTAAGGAAGCTGTCGAGCTAGACGAAAAGATCTTGAGCTTTAGCAATAACTTAGCGCTTTATCGTTGGAACGCTCAAGACGACATGATGACTCATATAATAAAGGTCAACGAAAAGCTTCACGAGATTTTTCTGAGTGGTTACAAAATGAGGGATGACATGAAAGTTGTAGCACTGAGGACCACTCTTCCTATAGAGTGGCATGGGGTCATTGACCACTTGTGGGATGCCAATTCTAACTCTTACAGAAGACTTGCAATTAGATTTCTATGTGAGTATATGAGTAGGGGTTTGCAAAGGACTTCGACCCTGGCCAAGAATGGGTCCTGGTGGAGGCATAATGTCCCCCGACAGCCTTTAAAAGACCACCTTATAAAGTTCAACATTTTCCTGGTTATCAGGAGTTTTTGCGGTCTTTCCCCGATTTTAAGAAGCGTTATTGGATAGAAAATTGATGTTTTTTGTTCCACTTCGTTTGGGACCTACTTTCGTGAACTTTTTTAATCGTGTTGTCGTGTGACATTGGTATTCTCAATTTTCGGATATTTTCTATTATTGTTGATTGTGAACCTATTTTTTTTTGTGATATTATAATAATGAATAAATTATGGTTTTTGTCATATAATACTTTAGTAGTATTGTATGTTTGAGTGGAGAGTTTTAGAAAGCTTTAGAGTTCTTCAAAGAACTCAATTTTACCTAAATAATTATATTAATGATAATTTCAAGCACGGACCCTTAGACAATGATTAGGAACTTAGTGACTTTTTGAATATTAGTCCTTAAGTGAAATTGTATATTAGTATAATTAGTTAGTGTAAAACGTGCCCATAAATACTGGACAATAATGATTCGTGCAAAATGTCTAAATCACCTCAAATTCAGATACAATGACATCGGCTTCCAAGAACATCGTGGCTGAGCTCAATAAGGGCGAGAAGTTAAACGGTGAAAATTACGAGATCTGGAATATGAAAATTCAGTATGTGCTGGAAGAGCTGGAGGCACTGGAAGCTCCTAACCTGGTCATGACTGAACTAGAGGATGGAACCACTGCACAACACAAGAGAGATAAGGAAGCCTAGGCTGCTTGGAAGAAAAAGAACTCAACTACTCGCATTACGTTGTTGAGCAGCATGGATAACAATATCATTCGAGAATTCAGGCAGCATGAGAATGCAAAAGATATGTATGACGCATTAAAGGAAAGATTTGGGCAGACTTCAATCACTAAGCTAAGGCAGCTTACAATCAAATTCGACGCATATAAGATGCCACATGGGCATAATATGAAGCAGCATTTGAGAAAAATGTCAAACATGATCGGTGAGCTGAAGGATGCAAGTCACACATTATCTGCTGAGCAATAAGTGCATGTAGTAATCCGCTCTTTGCCCCATAGTTGGGAGCACATGAAAGTTAACCTGACTCACAATGAAAATGTGAAAACCTTTGAGGATGCTATGCGCCACTTGGAGCTAGAGGAGGACAGCCTTATGGTAGCGAAAATACAATCTGACGTGTATTTTGCTGGTTCTGGCTCACATGGAACTTTGAATTCCAAGCGCAAATATCCTGACAAGTTCATGAAGAGGACAGATAAAGGAGCGGAACCATCAAGTAAGAAATCAAAGTTTGATAAGCATGGCAAAGGGAAGCGTCCCTTTAAGAGAAATATTTCAAGGGTGAAATGTTATAATTGTGGCAAGATCATTTCGCTCGTGACTGAGGCGAGCCGAAGAAGGTAAAAATCCTTTATGCACTTAAAAGCGTTGGTTATGTATCAAGTTTAATATTTTTAACTGAATCTCATCCTTTGTGGACTGTAGACTCAAGTGCCACAGGCCATGTAGCCAGAGACAAAAATACTTTTATGGAATTTCGACGAATTTCACGTGGAGCGAAGTGGATCACATGGAATAACGGCAAAAGTATACTTTTAATGCCAAAAGTTATGTACAGAGATTACTTTGGTGCCAAAAATTTTAATCGGATCACTGTAGTGCCAAATCAGAGAAAAAGGATCACTTTGGTGCCTCCGGCCAAAATTGTCACGTGGCATTTTTAATTAATTTTTTAATTTAAATTAGTATTTTTTAAAAAAATGAAGTCCACATTGGTTCCACATGAACTTCAAAATTCATAAAAATAAATAAAAATAAAAATTAATATAAAAATTTTAAAAATAAAAACTTTATTTAAAATAAGAAAAAAAAAATTGAAAAAAAGGCTAGCGGCGAGGGTTGCTGGAACCCTTGCCGCCGCCCCACCATCGCCGCCAATGGCTGGCGAGGGTGGGGCATGGCCGGCAGAGGACGCCGACCTGCGCCGACCGCAGGCAAGGGTCGCGGCCCTCAGCCAGATCGTGCGAGGGTCGAGTCTAGCAGAGGGCCGCCACCAGCGGGGGTCGGCCGCCGACCCCCGCTGGTGGCGGCCCTCTGCTAGACTCGACCCTCGCACGATCTGGCTGAGGGCCGCGACCCTCGTCCAGATTGGGCGGACGGTCTACAGGCCCTCGCCAAAGGATGAGGGGGTCGCCGGCCCTTGACCAGGGTCGGCGACCCCCGCCGACCATGCCTCACCCTCGCCAGCCATTGTCGAGGACAGCGGTGGTGAGGGTTCCACCAACCCTCGCCGATCATTGCCCAGGATGGTGGGATAGCGCAATGGAGGAAGAAGTACCCCGGGTACAATCTTCTCCATGGCAAACAAGTCGCAAAGGCATTCTCTGTCGACACTTTGAGATTGAAGGGGAAGCTTTCATGATCGCTCCACTAGAAGAAAATGAGCTAAGGAATGTAAATGAGGTTCCATCTTGCCCTGATAAGAAAAAATGGATAAAAGCAATGGAAGAAGAGATTGAGTCAATGAGATCAAATCAAGTTTGGGAGCTGGTAGATCTTTCGAAAGGACGCAGAACCATTGGGAATAAATGGGTTCTCAAAATAAACGTAAGGCTGATGGTTCATTTGAGAGATATAAGGCTCACATTGTAGCGAAAGGGTATAACCAACAGGAAGGAATTGACTATGAAAATACATTTTCTCTTGTGGTAAGATTTACCTCAATTTGCCTTTTGCTGGCAATAATGGCTAGTTTGGATCTTGAATTAAATCAGATGGAAGTAAAGACTGCTTTTCTCAATGGAGAATTAGAAGAAGATATCTACATGGAACAACTTATTGGGTTTGTTAACGAAGGCCAAGAAAAAAAAGTGTGTCGACTTCTGATATCAATATATGGCATTAAGCAATCTTCAAGGCAATGTATATACGCTTTCATAATGCCATATTGGCATATGATCTTGACATGACAAATGAAGATAATTGTGTGTATATCAAGAGGTCCATAGGTCATTTTGTAATTTTATCATTATACGTTGATGACATATTAATTGCCGGAAGCAATATGGAGTCAATTAAGACAGTCAAAAGTTGGCTACCTTTTAATTTTGAAATGAAAGATATGGGTGAAGCTACATACATTCTCGGAGTTAAGATTTCGAGAGATCGTTCGAAAAAGTTGCTGTCTCTTTCGCAAGAGACGTACATTAATAAAGTCTTTGAACGATTTCGTATGCAAGATTGTAAACCCAATGATACTCCTATTGCAAAAGGTGAAGGTTTGAGCCGTAGAATGTTTCCTCAAACTCCACAAGAGCAAAAACGAATGAAGAGAGTTCCTGATGCAAGTGCTGTTAGAAGCTTCATGTACGCTATGATGTGTACAAGACCTAATATTTGTTATGCAGTTGGAATGGTAAGTAGATACCAATCCAATCCAGGTTAATCACATTGGGCTTCTGTCAAGAGAATTTTAAGGTATCCAAAAACTACTGCTGATTATGCGCTGAGTTATCAAGGAACTGATCTACACCTTAAGGGCTACACTGATGATGATTGGAGAGGAGATTTAGATGAGAGAAAATTTACCTCTGGGAATGTGTTCATGCTGAATAATGGCGCCATATTGTTGCTTTGTCGGCGACATAACAAGAGGGTGTCTGGCTTAAGAGATTTTTGAGTCATTTAGGTGTTATTGATGATGCTGCAAATCCAATTTCGGTATACTGTGATAGCCAAGCAGCAATAGCCTACACCAAAGATCTCAAGTTCCATTGTAAGACCAAACACATAGACATTAAGTATAACTATGCTAAAGACGTAGTTGCACGAAATTATGTGAACATACAGTATATATCTACGTACAGAATGTTAGCATATGCAATGACGAAACCAATTCCTAGAGATGTTTTCTATAGTCATGTGAAATCTCTTGGACTGTGTAGAATGTAATATGCAGAATATTGAAATTTCCCTAGAGTTCACAGCTAATAAAGTTTGAAATTATTGTCTATGATTTCTTTTTGTGATATTTATGGATTATAAAGCTTGTGTTTTATTTTGAGAAAGTATGTCAGACAGATGAAAGATTAGCCCACTCACACAAGTAATCGCCTCTATTCACTATGTGATGAATAAACATGAGACAAAATTTAAGCTCGTTGTCTACATGATAATTGAGAGCTCGAGCATAAATATAAGTGTTGCCTTAACAGAATGTTAAGATGAGGACTTATTACTTACAATGTCCGAAAGTGAAATAACCCGCATATTTCACTTACTCTGTCTTTAATGCCAGATGAGAGTTCTAATGGATACTTTTGGCTGAGTAGTTACGTGAACTCAAGTTAAACATCAAGGGTGTCTAAGATATCATCTGTATGGTATTAAATAGAAAGACATACGCTCCATGGAGAATGAGAAAATACCGTAATACATACTTCATGTTACGTATGCATGAGTCGACCAATGAGAGTAGGCAAAAGTGTATACAACGTCCGAAAGTAAAATAACCCACATATTTCACTTACTCTGTCTTTAATGCCAGATGAGAGTTCTGATAGATACTTTTGGCTGAGTAGTCACGTGAACTCAAGTTAAACATTAAATGTGTCTAAGATATCATATGCACGGTATTAAATAGAAAGACATACGCTACATGGAGAATGAGAAAATACCATAATACATACTTCATATTACGTATCCATGAGTCGACCAATGAGAGTAGGCAAAAGTGTAGATCTCAACTTTTTAAGCCGTGTGAGACTCTCGAGGATAAGAATTCCTCATTTTAGTGCCCTCACGACTTCTCTTTATTCTCGAGATTTTTATTTAGTGTTCGCTATCTTAGAGTGTTTCCTGTGGTCATGAAGTTCATTCGATCTAAAGGGACACTTCTAGAAAAATGAGCTAAACTGAAATTGAGAGGTCTAATAGAAGAGGAAGATCGAATTAGAGTTTGAAGTCACGTTGAAGATTATATTCATAAACCGGTCAGTTATGATTATTTAGTGTGATCATAACTGTGAATATAATGTATCATACTCATATGAGATCAAAAGATATGTGTGTGTGTGTGTGTGTGTGTGTGTGTGTGTGTGTGTGTGTGTGTGTGTGTCATCGATCTAGGGTACAACATATAGAAATCTGCTTATGATTATGTTCTTTTTTAGCTGTCATATATTCCCAACGGATGTATGACAACGAGCTCTCGAAGTATGCTGGTTGCACGGATTATTTGCCCATATGAACATTGCAGTGAGAAGAGAAATTGATATGTTTAGCCCTTTTTGGGCGAGTAGGAGATGTTGGAATATAACGCCCATTTAAGGGCAAAATTAATGGCAATATTAGATATTGTTTTTATTCCAATATGTATTCTGGCAATAAAGGGTATATTAAATTTCCTAATTAATTGTATAAGGAAGTTTTGGTAACTCCTCAATATACACCCTTCAGAATGTACGATGTTTGCTTACTTGCAAAAAACGACGCTTAGAATATCTCACGAAAAGGGCTCTCTCGTTCAACTGTGGGTATTGACAACGAACGATCGGGGGATCCATACTCCTTCTCACTAGCAATTGGGGCTTCTAATATGTGAAAATTGAGGTACGCCTGTTCTATTTGATTTACCTCTTCGATCAGTGATTCAAGTTGATTAGGGCTTGCGTTTTGGTGTAATTCGCTACATATTTGAACGTATTTTTGGGGATCCGTTCCCTTCACTTTTTCTAAGCATGTTACACGACGAGTAATTGTTTGTCGGTGCGGATAGGAATGAATAAAGAAATTAGGTTCCACGAAAAGGAAAAGAACAAATAAAAGGACGAAGAAGAGTCAGACAGCGTAACCCGACGAGGCTGAGTTCGTCTTCGGTCGATCCGTGTAGGTCTCACCATGAGTGTACCTCCAATAAGAACGAGGAAATTTTGTCGTCACAGCTTAGACAATTCTCTTGAGACTTGATTGATATGATGTCGTGAAATGTCTTCCAAGTTCAGCCGATTATTGGGAGTGTTCCTAGCTCATGGCATGAAATTAGATTTGAAACCCTTCGTTTTCACTAAGAACGCAACAATACCTCTTGCCTAATAGTGTGCAATTGCTATGTTTTGCCTCATTCTAGATGAGCCATATTTATATATAGGTAAATTTAATAGGTGGTTACATTTTGTCTAAGATTGACTACATTTTTTTTTTATAGTGACACAAATGGTCCATAAATTTTGGCTTAACGTGCAATATGATTACTGAACTTTTAATTTATTTAATATGGTCCATAAAATTTTGGTACATGTCCAATGTAGTCAGGGAACTATATCAAAATGTTCAATATTGTCCTTCCATTGATTTAAGATTCTGGACGATGTTGAACATTTTCATGTAATTTGAAGGACTATATTAAACAAATGAAAAGTTGCGAAATCACATTGCATATTGAACTAAAATTCATAAAATATTTTTGTCATTTCCCCTCTTCTTTTCGATCTCAAACCAAAGAATGTAGGATAAAGACACGTGATATTTTTGAACTTTTTTTTTGGCAAATCAAAGAAAACACTCAAAAAGTAAGCGAATAAGGGTTGGCGAAAATGTTATTAACTCATGGGATCACACACTAAAATCACAAACTTGATATTCTCATGACACATTTACCGACAATCTAATTTTTCATCACATAGAAATTTCAAATGAGTACCTGAAACAAATGTTATCTTCCGTCGTTAGCACTCCGTTCAATTTGTCCACATTAGATCCATCTGGCATTCGTCTGGTGACATGTACATTTGAGCAGGGTACTGAACGGAATGCTAACTAAGTATAAGTAGGAAACCAATTTTGAATTTTCTGTGAGACGATTATTAGTTTAGTTAACGTCGCATTGCATATCGGTTTGAGATTTTTAAATGAAGTTAACCGACAATGGTTTGAGATTTTTAAATGAAGTTAACCGACAATGCATTGTGTCCGCCATCCATGAAAGAAAGTGAGTCGGAGAAGTCGACGAACCGGATCGAACAAGCATGTGAGCGTGTAAGATTCCAACATTAGGTGGAGGATGGGACAACATATATTAGGTGGGAGGATGGGACATTGGTTTGACATGTTTGGATGTGTTCCCGACACAAGCCAACATTTTCTGCCAACCGTAATTAAGTTAATTACTCACAAACATGTAACATCAATCAAGTGGACACACAACATTGTACTCTTTGACATCCGCCTGAAAATCGAAGTGCCGAATCAAAGAACTCAATTAAATTTACACCCGACTATCAAGACGGTTGTGAAGGGCGTGCCGAAATGTATTAAGTTTTCTCCGAAGACGTGAATAACTAAATAAGGGATAAAGGAATCGGGTCCCAAGTGAAGTCTTAATCTTATGAGTGACGAGAGATCATATGAAACATGTTTCCATCGTTTAACAGAGCTGATGGTACATTGGTAAGTACTCAAATTGGGCATCAGGGCATGCACATGGATGGAACTGCTGTTAGCACCTAAATTTTAATTTTAGGAAAATACATTGGCAAAAAAAAATAAAAAAATATATAAGATTCGTCTGTCGTCTCGAGCTCGGGTGAGCAATGGCATTTTAATTTTGAACTGGCAAGTGGCCGTAGCAGATTTAAGTTTTCAAATTCAGAGAGTGGGGTGTCATTTTAATAATGGGCTTTAATTAATCTAATTTTTGAAATGAATTAATTTAATTAGTTAATTAATTGATTAAGCCCGATTTTTAGTCCAGAATTACGCAGATAAGCCCACCAATTGTTAATTTTCGGCCAAGCCCTATATCTCTCCATGGTGGCTGAATTTTTCGATCCTACGGTCGGTATCTTGTCAGAAATCTCAACGGCTAAGATTAAATCTCAAGGCACTACCCTAATATTCACTATATATACCTTGTTATAGATTAGGGTTAGGGGACGACAAAAAAATTCTGCACATCATACACATTCTCTCTCCCTCACGCTATTCTCTCTCTCGCACGACCGACTCTCTCTCATCGCCGCTCGACCACCGCCTTTCTCTCTATATCACCGCCGCACCTCGGCCTCCGCCTTTTGTCGCGCCACCACTCTTTTCCGAAGACCGACGCCGCCCCTTACTCAGCCGCTCCCCCTATTCTATTCGGTCTGCTGCTCCGCCTCCAAGTCCTGCTCGCTAGGGGTGAGCGGTTCCCGGTCCGGTCCGGTTCCCCTCAAGAACCGGGAACCGGACCAATAGTCCCGGTTCCCATTTTTCGGAACCGTGGACCGGACCGGACACCCTGAGAACCGGGAACCGGATCGGACCGTCGGTCCGGTCCAGTTTCGGTCCGGTTCCAAGGAACCAATAACACAAACAAAAAGAGTACGACTGGGAGGTTGCTCTGGTGTGTAAGCTGCAGTAATTTACTGCATTCTTCAACATGAGCAAGAAGAGCGTTGCGCACAACGGCTTCACAACCAAATAATGAGTGGCTTTCCATTTTTGTTTCACAAGACAATTGCAAGAAAAAAGAAGAGAAAAATCCAGCTTCTGAGAACGAACAATTCTCATCACATTAGAAAGCTTCGCACAGAAGATTGACACACAATTGTCTAACCTAAGCAGGCATGGAGAAAGCACCTCTCGGAAAGAAGATGACTTTACTAATAACCAGCCTACTGCCAATCGCTAGGCGAATTTGTCAAGTACCAGACCCAGAACCTCAAGTCAGGCAAGGCGATTCTAGAATGTGCGAAGAAGATTTAGAGGAGGTCAAAGTAAGAAGGCAGATTTCATCGCGGAATTTTCACAAGCACCTGGGGACACTGCATTTACCCATCTCATCCTCGGAGAAATTAGGGCCACGCATATAGCAGATCCGAGCGAAAAAAACAATCACAGCAAGCTCGAGCTAGAAATAGAAGACAAGTGAGAAGCGAGAAACGTACGGACAAGATGAGGTTGGGCATGTTGCCGTCGCGAGCGATGACTTGTAGCCTGGAGACGGCGTCCTCGTTGCCGACAATGTCGGCGACCTTGTTCGGCCGGTACTTCTCCACCCACGGCATGTCGAAGTGGCTTGCTCCGGCGCCGGACGAAGAAGAGGACGAAGCCATTTCCGCCGTCGATCTCTGCATGCCAAACACCTTCGAACCGTTCCCCCTCTCTTCGTCTGAGAGAGGTGTACCGTGTAATTTAGGGGCGGGACCGAGCGAGAGAAGAGAGGACAGAAACCCTAATCTTCGTCTTCCCCTTATTTACAGCGTGTATTGTGTAATGACTCGAGCGGCTTCCCAGATGTGACGAACATATATTTTCTTTTTTTAAAAGCGGGCGGTCCAGGCGGTCCGGTTCCAGAACCGGACCCGAGAACTGGGAACCGGACCGGACCCCTCTAAAACCGGGAACCGGACCATTGGTCCCGGTCCGGTCCGGGCGGTCCCGGTCCGGGCGGTCCCGGTCCGGGCGGTCTTTTTTGCACGCCCCTACTCGCCGATCGCCCAAAAATCGGCTCGCATAGCTGCTGCTCCGCTCGACATCGCCGCCGCCCCTGTCGTGTTGCCATCATCGCTTTCCATCCCCTTTTCTCGTGCAAACCAGCTCCGTTTAGGCCCCCACGAATTAAGCCGTGCTACCCGCCGCACGTCCCAACGGTCTCCGGAGTTCCCTATCATGCCCCCATCGCGCACCACCATGAGCCATTGTCCATCGCCAGCTCGACGTCCATCTCGGCCGGCCGTCAATCGCCATCATCCTCGGCCTCGGCGACTTTCTGTCATCATTTTTTTTGTTTCCGCAGGATATTGAATCGGTCCTGTGGGTGTTTAACTCGAAGAGGGAAAGGAAGCTCGGCTTAGGTATAATTCCAATCCCGATTTTGGTTGATCATTAATCGATAATTGTTTGATTCGTCATGGCCGTTTGATTTTAGTTTAATTGAGTTTAGTCGCCTTTGCATGTACCACCAATCTCCAACAAAATCAAAAGCCATTTTCGCTAAATACAAAAAATCAAGTTACGGTGGGTTCCGCCCATTACCCCGTGGGCGCGATTTGCCGGGCTTGACACAAAAAAATGCTAAATCGGCAAGGCTGAATTTTTGGAAATAATGATTCGATTTTTTCGGAGTTTTGAATTCTTGCCATGTCGGTGCGATTGCTTGCCTAATCGATAGAAATTGATTGGATTTGATTTTCTGATTGAAATCCTATAGTTGCCTTATCTAGGTTTAGTTTCCTGTTTCAAGTTGATCTCGTTCGGTAAGGAAAAATTCGAATTAGGAAATTTTGAATCCGCTCGCATATTTAAAAAGGAAGGCGCGTTTAGTATATGGCAATTTCGATTTCCAAATATGGAAGGCGTGCGAATATCTTTGAAAGTGATTGGCGGCAAATCCTAGATCGATTTTCGAATTTAATAGGAATATGGACACAATTTTCGAAAAAAATAAAAAAAAATAATTTTCGAAAAAAATAAAAAAAAAATAAATCAAAAATGGCGAGTTCGGTTTTTGTTTAGCAAATTTCGAATTTCTTAAAAAAATGACCAATTCATTCCGCATATTACCATGTCATCTCGCATGTCATCCCATGTTTCCCATGCCGTTTTATTTGTAATGTAATTTTCGATACTTAGGACTAGATGGACCAGGAAAAGCCCAATGTTGTGGGCCCAATAGAGTTGGGTCATAGGGAAGTTAGAAATATGGATGGGACCGTCGCGATCAACAATTTTCATAGGAGGATCAAGAAGATGCGACGGGCTATCAGAACCGCTCCAAAGTGTGGGCCTTGCAAGAAGGGTGACGTCCAGGATCAGACGGCGGCCCAAGCCCAGCAGGATCAAGATGACGAGAGCGTCGGAGAAAATTTCGCTTAGTTTTTTTTTAGGATTTTCGGAATTATCAATGTGTTATTTTCGAATTTTTTTTGAACTTCGAGCCAGTTGATGCTTTATTTGTAATTTTCGAGTATTTGAAGTTTTGTATCCTTTAACAATTCGTCGTATGTCATATAGTTTTAGGTCATGCATTGCATTAGTAATTTATCTTTCTTTTATTCGAAATAAAAAAAAACGACAAAAAAAAATTCAAAACAAATTAAAGAAGCAAAAGTCTTGAGTTGATTTCCGAGTTGTTATTTTTCTAAAAAAAATCCAAAAAAAAGAGAATCTAGGTACCGAAAGGGCGTTAGTCTAAGTTGAATAGCGTAACCAAATCCCCGCATCCAAAATCTCTGGTTCGCAGCGGTGAATTAGTTCTCCCGCTAATTTACCTAGGCTTCTAATCGACCTACCTCGAATGATTAGTGACGACTCTTCATTTGTTCTAATTTTTTCGTGTTGCGATTCGGTAGGGTTTGGGAGGGTCCGCATTAGGTTAGTTCTCGATAACTTGCCTGATAATCCGATTAACCTCATCGATTTTAGGTCGCGACAACTTGGCGACTCCACTAGGGATTTACTTTTTATTTTCCGAGAAATATGAATGCTTAACTCAGTTATCTGAACCTTTCGGAAAATTTAAAAGATGTAGAGGATTTAGGCCGTCTAGATTCCTTGGATGTCTTGAGTGGATTGATTGAATCTCACCTTCGGGTGTTAAATATTTTTTGCAGGGTTGGAGTGATAAGGGGAGGTATTTGTTAACCCTTTTTTGTGCAGGCTAAGAGTTATAAAGGGTGAGTGTTTGCTGACCTTTGTTTTGCAGTTTGAAGGAGTTTATGTATATGAGTTTATATAGAAGCGCTGTCTTGATATAACCTGCTATGCATGCCTTAGTTGGATAGACACTACACCTTGCACACACAACCTGCCGTTGGACCTGAATGGCTAGGCTTGGGATGGTGCTTGGTTAGGGACACTTCGGCCGTTACCCTGTGGCCCGAGTCGTCCTTTTCAAGTCCCGAACCTTTCTAAATCGGTGCCGAGAGCAAATACGCTCGTCACTTGCCCTGGTGATGCGGGTCTTTACTTGGCTGAGCCGGATGTCTACGGGGGACCGCGATCCAGCCGCAAACCCTAGTTGGCTTGGTCCGAGTATCCTTGGGGCTCCACCTTTGAAGCCTATTAGTTAGTAAACCTCACTTTTCATCTGCATGTCTATGTGATTGGTCATTTCAGATGTCCCAAAAGGCGGGTACTTTCTTCAATCCTTATTCTCATGCTTACTTATATTTTCGGGTCGGTCCATAACTATGTTTAGGCAAATACTTTGCATGGTTGGATTTTTTAGAGTGTATTCTGGGCATTTTCGAGTTCTAGTGTCTAAATGGAAAATGTTCCGAACATTTTGAGCTATCATCTTTAAAATTTTGAGACTGATCCATGGTGTTTTCCATTTATTGGATGAATTTTCATCAAAGACAATGTAGGTGAGAATTTCGGCAGTTGGCTCACACTTGCTTGGTTTTGCAGATTACCATTTCTAAATGATCTCTTTTCTTGGACCATGAAAAACGAAATTTGTAGATTGATGTCTAAACTAGTAACCTACAAAATTCCAGACCTTAATTCGCAATTTAAGGGAGTTTTTCGTTCATTCGACAAATACCGGACAGAACAGTTTTCCTGAGAAGAATTTTTCAAAATAAATATTAAATTGTACTGATCGGTTCACTTTTAGCCTTAAGTCTGAACATCAAAGTTGTTCCTCGTTAATTCCTACATCAGTTCATAAAATGTGGGAATTTCTTGATCAACGTGCCAATTATGACGAATTTTATCGTGAAGGTCGACGGAACTGAAAAACTGCCTGATTCAGATTTTTGCTTTGTTTATTGAGTCTAGAGAGTTGTCATGGACTGGCCCACTATTCTCACTCACTTTGCTAATCTTCGTGTGGCCTTTCTTTCAAGGTGATATATCATGGATCCTTCACACTCCAATAAAACTCGATCTGGAGCAAGTAGAATGATTGATCGAGCTGAAGTTGCAGTCATTACAAGTGAAAGAATCGATCAACTTCTAGAAGAGATGCAGGCCAGGGGTGTTCAGATGAATAGTATGATCAATGCAATGGAGCGTACTGTTCAACTTCTTGAGCATCAAGTTGAAATGATTCGATCCAACTTGACATATCTTACAAATCAACTTCCATGTGATGAGCCACCATCAGTGATTGGAAGGGTGTTTACTTCGCTTCCCACAACAATAGCTATCATATGGTCAATACTCCTAAAGAAGGGAGTAATTCAGCGAGAGCAAACACCTCATCAGATTACAAGCTCCCAGAATTCCTGCCCGGGCAAGTCTTGTGACTTCCACTATGGTCAAGAAGGTCACTCCCTCGAAGAACGTGTTACCCGGCGATTTCGGATCCAAGACATGATTGATGCTGGAGATCTTATGTTCCGCGCTTTGAAAGATTGTGGAGAAGATCGAGATTTATTGGTTGTCCCTAGCATGTGATTGAAATACCCGCACCTGTTCAAAGAGGAGCCATCTCCATTTAGTCATCGTTTCCCTCATGGTGTTACCTGGGACACATGGGATGATTAGACTCTCCAGAAGCTAAGAGAATTCATCATCGAGGAAGTGGGCGTAGACCTAGATCAATATCATTCTCATGTTTCTATAATCCCCTGTGTGGGATATTTCCTGCTTTCCTTTAGGTTTTAAGTTGCATTAAGATTTTCAATTTGTTTTGCATCAGGATTTCATTTCAATTCAATGTGGCATTCAATAAGATGTAATTCGTTGATGTTCACATCAATAAAATTACAGATGTTTTTCATTTTGAAATCTGGATGAGGCATCCCAAACCAACCCGATGACGATAACCAACGGTCAAACAAATTGTCGTCAATGGTAAGATACCGAGGGTTGGGCTTCTCCAAAGATTCTCGTCTCAAAATTTTTGTAAAATAAATTTTTCAGAAAGAAAAACAGAAAAAGCCAAGAAGAAGCATTTTCCAAGAAAAAAAATCGCATCCGAAAACGATAGGGCATACATCTTTATACCATGTTTGTTTTTCTGAATTCCTTACTTTATATTTCAGGGATGTGGATGGAGATCTAATTGATTCTGGAGTTTATGACCTCGATGAATTCGACCCCGAATATGAAGACATACGTCGGGAATTCGAGGAACATGAAACGGTTAAGCCGTTAACCGGAGATGAGACCTTGTCTATCAATCTAGGAAATGAAGAAAACCTTAAGGAAGTCAAGATTGGGGCAAACCTTCTTGAGGACACAGCTAGACGGTTGATTCAACTCCTGAGGGATTACCAAGATATCTTTGCATGGTCCTACGCAGATATGCCAAGGCTCGATCGCTCGATCATTGAACACTGTCTTCCGCTCAACCCATCTTGTGATCCAGTAGCACAGAAGAAACGAAGAGCTAGACCGGAGTTGGAAAATAAGATCAAAGAGGAGGTTATGAAACTCCTAGACGTGGGATTCATTGAGACTTCTCAATACCAAGACTGGATTTCCAACATCGTTCCAGTGATGAAGAAAGATGGTCGAGTTCAAGTCTGTGTAGACTACCGGGACTTGAATAAGGCCAGTCCGAAAGATAATTTTTCCCTCCCACATATCGATGTTCTAGTGGACAGCACAGCTGGATTCGAGCTGTTTTCTTTCATGGATGGCTTCTCAGGGTACAACCAGATTCTGATGAACGAAAATGATAAAAAGAAAACCACTTTCACTACCCCATGAGGATTATTTCAGTACAGGGTGATGCCTTTTGGATTGAAGAATGCCGGGGCAACATATCAACGGGCCATGGTGACTTTATTTCATGACCTGATTCATAATGAGTTAGAGGTATATGTGGATGATATGATTGCCAAGACTCGAAAAGGGGAAGACCACGTCCAGACTCTGATTAAGCTATTTGAGCGGCTTAGGAAGTTCAAATTGTGCCTCAACCTAGCGAAGTGTGTTTTTGGAGCTAGTAGTGGCAAATTGCTCGGTTTCATTATCAGCAACCGAGGTATCGAGATTGATCCATCGAAGGCTAAGGCAATCTGCGAATTGAAACCACCGACCATGGCGAAGGAGGTTAGGAGTCTCATGGGAAGATTGAACTATATTTCCCGATTCATCTCTCAGTTGACAGAGACCGCCAAACCCTTTCTCAAGTTCCTGAAAAAGAATGCACTTATTAGATGGGATGAAGAATGTGAGGAAGCGTTTGAGAAGTTGAAGCAGCATCTTATGAATCCACATGTCCTTGTGCCACCCACATCGGGGCAACCGTTGATTCTTTACCTCACAATAAACAGTGAGTCACTTGGAGCCATGCTAGCCCAAGAAAGTCAGGGAGATGCTAAAGAACGGGCCATCTATTATTTGAGCAAGAAATTCACAGGCTCCAAATTAAATTACTCAGAGGCTGAAAAGACGTGCGCAGCATTGGTATGGGTGTTACACAGGCTGCGACAATACACTCTGCATTACCAAATCCTTTTGGTGACGGAGTGCGATCCCATTAAATATCTCCTGAATCAGCCTGCATTGGTTGGCAAACTTGCCAAGTGGCAAATTCTCATTTCCGAGTTTGACATTCGATATTTGCCTCAGAAATCGGTGAAAGGAAGAGTTATAGCGGATGTTCTAGCAGAAAATCCGAGGCAAGGTGATGATCTTTATCGACCTGAAGATCGAATTATGGCGGTCGAAGATTATGTTTGGACAATGTACTTTGATGGAGCTGTAAACTTGTCAGGGTCCGACATGGGAGCAGTCCTGATATCTCCTAGAGGTCAACATTATCCAGTAGCAGCAAAATTGGTGTTCCCTTGCACTAATAACATCGCCGAATACGAAGCTTGTATTCTTGGTCTACAAGCGGCGATAGAAATGGGAATATCTAAACTCAAGGTGTTTGGAGACTCAGCTTTAATTATTCTCCAGACAGTTGGTGAATGGAAGACGTGAGATTCAAAGCTGCTGCCCTATCATGAGTATTTAGACGAATTGATGGAAAGTTTTACGGATATCACGTTTAAATATTTGTCTAGAACTCAAAATCAATTTGCATACGCTTTGGCCACTTTGGCATCAATGTTGCATGTCACGGAGGGATTAGAAGTCGAAGCACTAAAGTTCGAAGTCTTAAGACAGCCGGCCTACTGCATGGTTGTGGCGGATGAGCCAAATAGCAAACCCTGGTATCAGGATATCAAGATGTATATCCAGGAGCAGAAGTTTCCTGAGAATAGTACAGTTTCAGACCAGAAGTATATAAGGAAGATGGCTTCAAAGTTCTTCTTGAGCGGAGAGAATCTTTATAAACGGTCTTTCGATTCGGTCCTGCTGAGGTGTGTTGATGCGACTGAAGCAATTCGTTTAATGGCAGAAATGCATGAAGGCGTCTGTGGCCCTCACATGAACGGCCATATGCTAGCAAGGAAGATCATGAGGCGGGGCTATTATTGGCTCACCTTAGAAAATGATTGTATACAGCATGCCAGAAGTTGCCATAAATGCCAGATTCATGGTGACAAGATCAATGTCCCTCCAAACGAGTTGCATTAGTTATCCGAGCCTTGGCCGTTTTCCATGTGGGGAATAGATGTGATTGGCCCGATCAACCCTAAAGCTTCCAATGGACATCGGTTCATTCTGGTGGCAATTGATTATTTTTCCAAGTGGATTGAGGCGACATCGTATTCAACGGTCACGTCCCGAAATGTGGTAAAGTTCATCGGACGTGATTTAATTGCTCGATATGGAGCCCCTGAGGTTATAATCACAGATAATGGTGCGAATCTGAATAGCAAGCAGGTGGAAGAACTGCTCAAAGCATTTAAGATCAGACACTTGCATTCTTCTCCATATCGCCCTCAGATGAACGGGGCAGTTGAGGCAGCGAACAAGAACATCAAGAAGATCTTGTCTAAGACAGCTGAGAATTATCAAGATTGGCACTACAGATTGCCGTTCGCACTTATGCCATACCGGACTTCAGTCCGGACATCAACCGGGGAAACCCCATACTCCTTGGTATATGGTATGGAAGCAGTATTACCGGTCGAAGTGGAGATTCCTTCTCTGCGCATTTTGTCCCAGATAGAACTGACTGAAGCAGATTGGATCCAACAGAGGATAGATCAGCTGAACTTGATTGACGAGAAACGGCTCAGAGCCTTATGCCATGGCCAATGTTATCAGCAGAGAGTGGCCCGAACTTTTAGCAAGAATGTGCGACCTCGACATTTTCAGGATGGAGACCTTGTGCTGCGGAAGCTTCTGCCCATCATCCCACAGCCAAAAGGGAAGTTTGCTCCAAATTATGGCGGACCCTACATAGTGAAGAAAGCCCTTCCAGGCGGTGCCTTGATCTTGGCAGAGATGGATGGACGTGTCTTCACTAATCCTGTCAATACTGATTCAGTCAAGAAATATTATACCTGAGATGTTGTAATGTTCTTGCAAATCTTAATGTTTATGCACATTTTGTCTGCTTTCTGATTCTATTATAAATTTTCACTGAATTTTCCAATCAGGAGATTTGTTTGGTCAATTGATATTGATCATTTTGAATGAGGAATGACAGGATGACGAAAGGCAAGCCATTTCCATACACGTCCTACATCATATCCCTAGTGACTAATTGTGAAGAGTTCCATGCTTACAAGGTGAAAGGGTTATCTTGCGAAAAGTATGACGACCAAGATGATGTGAGGTATTCATTTCCTCTATCCAAACACTACAGGTCGCCCTTTTCTAAACTCCTTTGAACGGTGGTTTCATTTTCATACCCCTGTCAGGAACAATCCCACATTTGGGGCAAATTTCAAAAAAATTCAAAGCATGAGTAGAATTTTCTTGCTTTCACTTACATCAATCTTCAAGTGTATTTATCGCATGCGAATTCTATGTTAGCTCAAGTTCTTTAGACATGATGAAGAGCATTTCATTTCTATACCCACACACGCTCATCCCTTTGCTTAGCCTAACTTGAGCAGCAGATTCATTTCTTGAAACCCAATTGGTGATCATCCTGAAAGGAAATCATTTCAGACTATTTGACAGATGAGCAAAGTGCCTTGGGGCAAGTTGAAACTTGAAAATTTGCCAGCACAACATGCAGACAATTCAGATGAGACTCTTCTTTCCTTTTCAAAAGAGCTCGCCAAAAAAAAAACAAAAAAGGCAAAAAAAAATGGTGATGCTTACCATGCAAGAAAAAGAAAAGAGCACACTCCCATTAGAAAGAAAATGGAAAGAGAAAAGAGCTCTCTCATAAAAATCTCCGAAAGGAAGGGAGGTCTCGCCTGAGTTGATTCACAAAATGTTCCTTAAAGAACGATCTTCTATGAAGTACATCAGCAAAGATTATCAGCGGCACTCTTGCCCGAAATATCAAGAATGGATGATCACCAGTATCATCTTTACACAGCCCCTTTGTGGAAAATAAGCCATTCATTTCAAGCCTACCATGAACCTACATCGCAACCCTTACCAAAAGTCTCTTCAGATTAAGGCACTTGGGTTAATATAGGGTTTCAAATGCTTATAAATATTGCTCGAAGAAGTGCGAGCAAGATCATTTTTATCTCATTTGGCAGGGTTCCTGACTTGTAAACCCAATGCAGCTGATGAAGATTTCATTTCATGACCTAATGACTCATATGAGTCCCATTTGAATAGCCTTTGACCAAGCCTGAATTACAGTCCTTGAAAAGACCTCGTGGATTGGTTTGGTCATACTAATTGCAAGATTACCCGGACCCTTATCAAGTGTGATGAGGACAGTTCCGAGTGATTCTCATGCCCGTGTCAATGGTTGCGTCAAATAGCCTTTTCAAAGAGAGTGAGAGAAAGTCTTTTCTGACTGAAGGTTCCTCATTCTATTTGGTCAAATTTTGTCGAAAGGATCAAACAGTTTTCCTTATTGACAAAATCTCCAGTGAAGCTTTATAATGCAAGTAGAAGCTCACAAATTGTTGCATTTGCATTAAGGTTCATACAAAACACCACTTTCTTATGAACTGAACAGGTTGAGCACGCCAATTCAGCAAATCCTAAAAGCCAGGTTTCAGTCAACTCAGGTAAGTTTTCTGATTCTTTTTCAGACTTGGATGACCGCATCTTCAATGTTACAGGTATCAAGCTAAGCACGGTGATCTAGACAGAAGATCCCAAAAAACAATCAGGCCCGCTCGATCCATAACTCGAGCACCCCATTCAGATTTGATCTTTCGGCCGAGGTTTCATTTAAAGGATGAACATGATTCAGATTTTCTCAAATTGCGATACCAGCATTTCGCAAATATGTTCGCTGTTTCACATAAAGGATGAATGTGATTAAGATTTTCTCATATTGCGATACCAGCATTTCGCAAATCTGTTCGATGTTTCACATAAAAGATGAATGTGATTCAGATTTACCCAGATTATGATACCAGCATTTCGTAATTATGTCCACTGTTTCACATAAAGGATGAATGTGATTCAGTTTTTACCTGATTGCGATACCAGCATTTCGCAAATCCGGCCCGCAGCTAATGCTTCATGTGATGAGCGGATGATCGTGATGCATAAGCACTATTCACTACCGACGTTCCACAGGACGAGAAGATGATCGTGGTTCGAAAGCTTTACTCGCAGCTAATGCTTCATGTGATGAGCGGATGATCGTGATGCAGAAGCATTTCTCAGCTGACATTCCACAGGACGAGAAGATTATTGTGGTTTGAAAGCTTTATTCACCGCTGACGTTCCACATGACAAGAAGATGATCGTGGTTCGAAAGCTTTACTCGCAGCTAATGCTTCACGTGATGAGCGGATGATCGTGATGCAGAAGCATTTCTCAGCTGACATTCCACAGGACGAGAAGATGATTGTGGTTTGAAAGCTTTATTCTTAGCCGACGTTGCGCATGACGAGAAGATGATTGCGACTCAGAAGCTTCAACCTCTGTTGATGTTTCACGTGATGAGCGGATGATCGTGGTGCAGAAGCATTACCGATTTGCGATCCAGAACTCGTAAATTCGGCCTACAGACATCTTGCGTCGTCCCGAGTCAGGAAGAAAGAAATTCCTGAGGATGGGTGGGCCCAGTACCTTAAGATCCTCACAGCGCTGGTGATTAAGGGAATCCTCAGCATATAAGGTATTTGTAGAAACAGATACCCCTTACGCGATCCATGCGCGAGTTATTTGAAAAAAGAAGTTAGACTCATGTTATTTTCAGTCTTGCATTACATCATTTCCAAAAAAAAAAAATCGATTTAGATGAAAATTTAGGTGCCACTTTTGGTCTTTGAGTGAAACCTCTCTGAGCCTCCACTCAAAGAGGGGCAAGCTGTTAACACCTAAATTTTAATTTTAGGAAAATGCATTGGCAAAAAAAAATAAATAAAAAAAATATAAGATTCGTCTGTCGTCTTGAGCTCGGGCGAGCAATGGCATTTTAATTTTGAACTGGCAAGTGGCCGTAGCAGATTTAAGTTTTCAAATTCAGAGAGTGGGGTGTCGTTTTAATAATGGGCTTTAATTAATCTAATTTTTTAAATTAATTAATTTAATTAGTTAATTAATTGATTAAGCCCGATTTTCAGTCCAGAATTACGCAGATAAGCCCACCAATTGTTAATTTTCGGCCAAGCCCTTTATCTCTCCATGGTGGCTGAATTTTTCGATCCTACGGTCGGTATCTTGTCAGAAATCTCAACGGCTAAGATTAAATCTCAAGGCACTACCCTAATATTCACTATATATACCTTGTTATAGCTTAGGGTTAGGGGACGACAAAAAAATTCTGCACATCATACCCATTCTCTCTCCCTCACGCTATTCTCTCTCTCGCACGACCGACTCTCTCTCATCGCCGCTCGACCGCCGCCTTTCTCTCTATATCACCGCCGCACCTCGGCCTCCTCCTTTTGTCCCGCCACCACTCTTTTCCAAAGACTGACGCCGCCCCTTACTTAGCCGCTCCCCCGATTCTGTTCGGTCTGCTGCTCCGCCTCCAAGTCCTGCTCGCCGATCGCCCAAAAATTGGCTCGTATAGCTGCTGCTCCGCTCGACATCGCCGCCGCCCCTGTCGTGTTGCCGTCGTCGCTTTCCATCCCCTTTTCTCGTGCTATCCAGCTCCATTTAGGCCCCCACGAATTAAGCCATGCTACCCGTCGCACGTCCCGACGGTCTCCGGAGTTCCCTCTCACGCCCCCACCGCGCACCACCGTGAGCCATTGCCCATCGCCAACTCGACATCAATCTCGGCCGGCCGTCAATCGCCATCATCCTCGGCCTCGGTGACTTTCTGTCATCGTTTTTTTTTTTGTTTCCGCAGGATATTGAATCGGTCCTGTGGGTGTTTAACTCGAAGAGGGAAAGGAAGCTCGGCTTAGGTATAATTTCAATCCCGATTTTGGTTGATCATTAATCGATAATTGTTTGATTCGTCATGGCCGTTTGATTTTAGTTTAATTGAGTTTAGTCACCTTTGCATGTACCTTGAATCTCCAACAAAATCAAAAGCCAGTTTCGCTAAATACAAAAAATCAAGTTACGGTGGGTTCCGCCCGTTACCCTGTGGGCGCGATTTGCCGGGCTTGACACAAAAAAATACTAAATCGGCAAGGTTGAATTTTTGGAAATAAAGATTCGATTTTTTCGGAGTTTTGAATTCTTGCCATGTCGGTGCGATTGCTTGCCTAATCAATAGAAATTGATTGGATTTGATTTTCTGATTGAAATCCTATAGTTGCCTTATCTAGGTTTAGTTTCCCGTTTCAAGTTGATCTCGTTCGGTAAGGAAAAATTCGAATTAGGAAATTTTGAATCCGCTCGCATATTTAAAAAGGAAGGCGCGTTTAGTATATGGCAATTTCGATTTCCAAATATGGAAGGCGTGCGAATATCTTTGAAAGTGATTGGCGGCAAATCCTAGATCGATTTTCGAATTTAATAGGAATATGGACACAATTTTCGAAAAAAAAAATAATTTTCGAAAAAAAATAAAAAAAATGAATAAAAAATGGCAAGTTCGGTTTTTGTTTAGTAAATTTCGAATTTCTTAAAAAAATGACCAATTCATTCCGCATATTGCCATGTCATCTCGCATGTCATCCCATGTTTCCCATGTCGTTTTATTTGTAATGTAATTTTCGGTTCTTAGGACTAGATGGACCAGGAAAAGCCCAATGTTGTGGGCCCAATAGAGTTGGGTCATAGGGAAGTTACAAATATGGATGGGACCGTCGCAATCAACAATTTTCATACGAGGATCAAGAAGATGCGACGGGCTATCAGAACCGCTCCAAAGTGTGGGCCTTGCAAGAAGGGTGACGTCCAGGATCAGACGGCGGTCCAAGCCCAGCAGGATCAAGATGACGAGAGCGTCGGAGAAAATTTCGCTTAGTTTTTTTTAGGATTTTCGGAATTATCAAAGTGTTATTTTCGAATTTTTTTCGAACTTCGAGTCAGTTGATCCTTTATTTGTAATTTTCGAGTATTTGAAGTTTTGTATCCTTTAACAATTCGTTGTATGTCATATAGTTTTAGGTCATGCATTGCATTAGTAATTTATCTTTATTTTATTGGAAATAAAAAAAAATCAAAAAAAATTGAAGAAGCAAAAACCTTGAGTTGATTTCCGAGTTGTCATTTTTCTCAAGAAAAATCCAAAAAAAAAAAAGAGATTCTAGGTACCGAAAGGGCGTTAGTCTAAGTCGATTAGAGTAACCAAATCCCTGGATCCAAAATCTCTGGTTCGCAGCGGTGAATTAGTTCTTCCGCTAATTTACCTAGGTTTCTAATCGACCTACCTCGAACGATTAGTGGCGACTCCTCATTTGTTCTAATTTTTCCGTGTTGCGATTCGGTAGGGTTTGGGAGGGTCCGCATTAGGTTAGTTCTCGATAACTTGCCTGATAATCCGATTAACCTCATCGATTTTAGGTCGCGACAACTGCGTCGATACGACAACCCCAGTACCCATCAAATCGCGACGGACCCAAATTTGACCGGAGGGAAGAGAATTTATAGAAGGAACGGCAACCTCTTGCCCTCTCTTCGCGAACCTTATGATTAATAACTACGGGACGTGCTTCAGCTTCTGTGGCTGATCTTGCAGCCGTCCATTCCTGTCCCCAGAGCACCTGTAAGCTTGCCCATCCATCAAAATCATCCTACGTTGGAAAAATTATCATGTGCAAATATCAATTCAATTCTAAATTTTTTTAATTTTGCTTGTTTAATTTTAAACCCTCGGATGAAATTCCAATGCAGTCATTCTGATCAAATTTTCATTGAAAATCGCTATCGTAACGGTCCAATCATCTTAGACACCCTGCATGGCACTTCACCATGTCAGCAATCTCCAATGAAGATTGGCCAAAATGGTTACATTGAAAATTTGTGCAATGATTTACGACTCAATTGGTAAAATCAAAAGATTTAAATTGAATTGTATCCGCGCGACATATTTAGGACTGATCAGATAATTTTTTTCATAACAATTTCTCACCTAGTTGTGACATCCCACACACTACGCGAGTCCCAAATCATGAACAAAGGAGGTTTATCTCGTACCATTATGTCTGTGGAAGTCGCGGTACTTCACACGTATGGATCTCTACGTGGACCCATGTATAGAAACAAAGATCTAAAATGAGAGTGTCCACACAAATCACATTGTCACGCAATGTGCATGGTCTGGATGAGTAGGTTTTAGACCAAGAACCTGAAACATATAATGTTATAATCGGTTCTCGTCAAACGAGTGGGTCGAATCGGATCGAGTTTGAATCGGGTCAAATATGATCCAACCTATATTGACACATTTAACTCGTTATTTTTATATAGTATAAATTTTATGATCCATACCCGACCCTACCTATAACCGACATGACTCTTATAATTTAAATACTTATATATTTAACCAAATGATGAAATATTTATTTCATAAAATTAAAAAATATATATATATAAAAAATCGTTTCGTCGACCACCCACCGCCATGGCCCGCTCACCGCCACCACCGTGGCCCACCTGCCTGCCGCCCCCGTCTGCACAGAGGCGGGCTGGCATGCCAACGGCAGTGGCCAAAGGCAGGTGGCAGTGGCGGGCCATGGTGGGTGGGCAGCCTTCAGTGATGGGTGATCGGCGAAACAGTTTTCCTTCATGTATACCACGAGCTTTTGCCAAGTGAATTCGTGTTTGAGTTTGACAGCCCCAGAATCCTCAGTATTCCTAAAGGCCACCAGGTTTCTCGGAATCGAAGAATGAGCAAACAATTCTACAACCTCCCTTTAATTATTAGACTCTCTCTCTCTCTCTCTCTCTCTCTCTCTCTCTCTCTCTCTCTCTCTCTCTCTCTCTCTCTCGTATTCATCTTGTCTAATAAATGAAATTGATGAGGATTATTCATGCATGGATGGGCCTGTTTTATACGCGAGACGACGCGCAATCTCCCCAACATTAATTGTAGTTCGTTCATTCGTTCATTCATGAGTGTAGTGTTAACATGAGCTGTAAATCAGAGCTAATTTAGGAATCTGTAATATTTACTTCCTATTTTGTCCCATGTTGATATTATCTCTTGATAGGAAAGTGTCGTAGGGTTAATGTCCTCTATTATGTATATATACAAAGCTTGTAAAACTGAAAAATTAATGGAGAAAATTTCCCTTCATTCATCTATATTTCTTCATTGTATCAGAGCATTGATCCTAAGGATTTTCTTCGAGAAGGGTTTCCCTTCCATTGTTGAATTCGGTGATTCGCGCGTGGCATCGTCGGATTATAATTGCGGATGGATGAAATTTCGTTGTTGAATTCGGGGTTCATTATTGAATTCAGTTTTTGAATTTGGGGATTTCCGCGTGACATTATTGGAGGTTTTGCATCGAATAATTTGGAGTAGAGACTTTTCTTTTTCACTCTTCGAGAGGCTTCGTAACTGCGAAATACTTCTGCTGAGTTGGTAGATTTGAGACTCGAAGTCTTAGCTTTTGAGCGTCTCGAACATCGACGGTAGAGCCTCCTCCGAGCACGACAGATTTAATCTCAAGCCAATCGCTCATCGGCGAAGCTTGCTGGATTCTCATCATCGCATCACCCAAAGGCGCTGCGGAGGAGCAATTGCACCGATTGAAGATTCTCGGATCTCGTCTCGCGTGGCTCCTGCGAAGAATCGAGGCCTATCTGTGTTGAAGATCTTCATTTTTTTTTTAATCGTAACTGGGAATATTTCGAGTTCGAAGAAGGGACAGATTCAGTGGAGATCTGTGGATATCTCGGTTTTTCGGATATTTCGAGCATCAAACACAGAAAAAGGAATATTCAGTGGACATCTGTGGATTTTTTCTTTAATTGTAGCTAGGGATTGGTTTTGATCGCTCTTCTCTACTTAATCGTAGTAGGGGATATTTCGATTTTTCGGATTCAGTGGAGATCTGTGGTGTGTTAATCAGAGGAAGCTAGCTCTTGATATCCCGGATTGTTGTCGAGGAGATCGGAATTTGATGTCCGTCGAACTCGAGGCTGGATTTTCGAGGATTGGCGTGGAGGAGCTGTAGTAGCACCTGATTGATTCGGTCTTTGTTGCTTTCCTTGAAGAAGAACAAAATATATATATATATATATATATATATATATATATATATATATATATATATATATATATATATTGAGCGTCGTTAGAATTATGTACGAATTTGAATCTTTAGTTGAATTGTCAGGCCTTTTATTAGAGTTTTTTTTTAAACAAGGGATTTCTCTTTTGAAGGTTTCAAGAAAAAAAAAAGGAAAACAAAAACCAGGAAAAAGGGAGGATGGTGCCACGATCTCTTGACAGTATCTCGGAACCAAGAACTACATCTCTGGGTGACGGCATCTCGGAACTAAGAACTAAATCTCTGGGTGGCAGGTCTAATACGGGTTCCAAGCACAAGTCACTATCAATTTGGGGATGTACCCATTGTAGGAATCCAAAACATACGAAGGAGACGTGTTTTAAGTTACATGGGTACCCCGACTGGTGGAAAGATTTGCAGGCCAAGAAAAAGACTGAGTTTGTAGCAAGTGGGGTTACTTTTATCCATACTCATCAGGATGGGGGCAGTAGGTGGATTATTGATTCAGGAGCTACCGATGATATGACGCCTAATCCTGACGACTTCGTCTGTCACACCACTCCGCGAAGACGAAGTATCTATAATGCTAATGGTCGTAGCTATCCAGTGACAGGGGCTGGAAGAGTTGCTCTTACGCCTTCTCTCTCTTTAATTCACACTTTGCTTGTGCCCTCATTATCTAATCGACTGTTGTCTGTTGGACAAGTTACTGAGGAGTTGAATTGCAGTGTCCTTATGTATCCCGATTTTTGTTTATTTCAAGATATCCTCACGAAGGAGATTATTGGACGTGGTACTAAGAGAGAGAGGCTATACTACGTGGATGATCTCACTACTGGCAGAGTTCACCATACCGGAGGTCAGACTACAAGTAAGGAGAAAGAAATATGGTTATGGCACCGTCGATTAGGACATCCATCTTTTGGGTATTTGAAGTACTTGTTTTCTGAGTTATTTAAGGGTTTGTCAAATTCCGTATTTCAGTGTGAGACATGCATAGAGTCATCGTGTTCCTTTCCCAGTGAGTTTTACTAAAAGCACAACACCTTTTGTATTAATTCATTTTAATGTGTGGGGTGCTTCTCCGATTACTACACTTTCGGGATTTCGATGGTTTGTGACGTTTGTAGATGATTGCACACGAATGACATGGCTGTATTTGATGAAGCACAAGCATGAAGTCTTTACCATCTTTCAAAGGTTTCATTGCATGGTTGAAACACAATTTGGAGCACAAATCCGTATCCTTCGTACAGACAATGGGGGTGAATATGTAAATCAACATCTCACTGAATATTTTCTTGAACATGGTCTTATTCATGAAGACATCGTGTACTCAGACTCCTCAGCAAAATAGGGTTGCGGAAAGGAAAAACCGTCATATTCTAGAGACAGCACGGGCTCTATTGAGGGGTGGGCATGTTCCCACTCGTTTTTGGGATAACGCCATTGTTACTGCAGTCTACCTGATAAATCAGATGCCCTCTCGTGTGCTAGACTTCAAGACCCAATTGCAAGTACTTTCGACACATGTTACTCTTCCCTCGATATTGATACTTGCTCCTAAAGTGTTCAGTTGTGTAGCTTATGTTCATATTCACAAGAATCAAAGAACCAAACTGGATCCTTGTGCTATCCGGGGCGTGTTTCTTGGCTATGGAATTCATCAGAAAGGTTATCGTTGCTATGACCCGGCCACTAAAAAGACCCATGTCACCATGGATGTCACATTTATCGAGTCTGAGTTCTTCTTTCCCGACACCAATTGTCCCTTTCAGGGGGAGATACATCGAGAAAGGGAACATTGGTGGGAGAGTGGTGGTGTCTTGGCAGGGGCTGAGGCTGGGTCTAACTCGCGGTGCATCTCAATATTATCAATAGAAGAGAGATTAGCATCTCAAACCTTGATAGAGCCAACAACAGAAGTTGCGAAGGGTGAACAAACAACAGAAGTTGCGGAGGGTGAACAACTGGTGTCGATACAAAATGCTTCTGAATAGTCTCAAGAACAGCCCTCTCTCTCTCATGATGTCCCATCCTTAGTACCCGACCATTCTCCTGAGGATACTCCTGAGGTAAGTCCTACTATTACGGCTGATTCCTTTGATGATTCTGATGTGGTTGTTAGATATAAATTACCTGACAGGCACAATCGTGGCAAACCCCCTAATCGATATTCACCAGAGGTGGAAGAGCGAAGATCAATGTATCCTATTGCAGATTACGTCTCAACAGAAAGATTATCTGAACCTTTGAAGGCATTTGTATCAAATGTCTCTACAAATCGAGTTCCTACTGGGGTGCAAGAAGCTTTGAAGGATCCCAAGTGGGATGAGGCAATGAAAGAAGAGATGGAAGCATTGCAAAAAAAAAGACTTGGAGTCATGTAGAGTTGTCGAAGGGAAAAAAAGCAGTGGGGTGTAAGTGGGTATTTTCTATTAAATACAAAGCAAATTGTTTCATTGAGAGGTACAAGGCGCGGTTGGTAGCGAAGGGATATACACAAATTTATGGTGTAGACTACCAAGAAACGTTTTCTCCTGTTGCAAAGCTTAATACTGTGAGAGTATTGTTGTCTCTTGCAGCAAATCTGGACTGGCCATTACATCAGTTTGATGTGAAGAATGCATTTCTTCATGGAGATTTAGAGGAAGAAATCTACATGGACGTTCCACCTGGATATAATTGTGTCACTCAAAGCAAAATGGTGTACAAATTGAAACGATCATTGTATGGATTGAAGCAATCGCCCCGTGCTTGGTTTGGTCGCTTTAGTTCAGCAATGAAAAAGTGTGGGTATTCTCAAAGTAACTCGGACCACACTTTATTTCTGAAACGACATGAAGGTAAGGTGACAGCCTTAATTATATATGTAGATCATATGATTATTACAGGGGATGACCTTGAAGAGATTTCGAGACTCCAAGAAAAGTTATCAGAAGAGTTCGAGCTGAAGAATCTATGAGGGTTGAAGTATTTTTTAGGTATTGAAGTGGCCAGGTCAAAGGGTGGTATTTTCTTGTCACAAAGAAAGTACGTGCTGGACTTTTTGGCCGAAGTTGGAATGCTAGAGTGCAAGCCTGCTAACACCCCTATAGTTCAGAATCATAAAATGGGGCAGTATCCGGATCAAGTCCCAACCAATAAAGACAGATTTCAAAGGTTAGTGGGCAAACTGATTTATTTATCACACACTCGTCCTGATATTGCCTATGCTGTAAGTGTTGTGAGTCAATTTATGCATGCTCCAAGTGAGGATCATATGAATGCTGCGACTCGAATTCTACATTACTTGAAGTTAGCTCCTGGAAAAGGTTTGTTCTTTGGAAAGAATGGTCATCTTGAGGTGGGAGGGTTTACAGATACGGATTGGGCAGGCAGTATCGTGGAAAGGAGATCTACGTCTGGATATTTCACATTTGTGGGGGGAAACTTGGTTACATGGAGAAGCAAGAAGCAGAAGGTAGTAGCTTTATCTAGTCCTGAGGCAGAATTCAAAGGGATGGCCAAAGAGTTATGTGAACTACTATGGCTCAAGAGGTTGATGACAGAACTTGGCTCTCCGCCAGAATCTGAGATGAAATTGTTCTGTGACAATAAAGCAGTGATTGACATTTCTCACAATCCGGTACAACATGATCGAACCAAGCACATAGAAGTCGATAGACATTTTGTAAAGCAGAATCTGGACGCTAAAGTGGTTCGGTTTCCCTTTGTCAAGTCTGAAGATCAACTGGCAGATATACTTACTAAGGCAATATCGAGTAGAGCCTTTCACAGCTCACTTGTCAAGTTGGGTATCAAAGATATCTTTTTACCCACTTGAGGGGGAGTGTTAACATGAGCTGTAAATCAGAGCTAATTTAGGAATCTGTATTATTTACTTCCTATTTTGTCCCCTGTTGATATTATCTTTTGATAGGAAAGTGTCCTAGGGTTAAGGTCCTCTATTATGTATACATACAAAGCTTGTAAAACTGAAAAATTAATGGAGAAAATTTACCTTCATTCATCTATATTTCTTCATGTAGTTATACACAGAACGTCGCTTTCTTGCCATCTTGATGTGTTCCACTAGAGAAGCTACAAAGTGTTCCCAGGCATTGCAGTAGAACAAGGTTGGTGATGGCCAGTCATCGCCGATGCGCTCTGAATTCGACATCATTGCAGAAGATTATGAACACCGCGGTGGGTGGCCGGGGCCGGTAGTGGCAAGAGGCAGTGGGCAGTGTCGGGTGGTGGGGTGATGGCAGTGGTGGGCGACAGCAGCGGCCAGGTGAAGACGAGTGGCGGTTAGGCGGCCGGAGGTGCGCGGTGGCGGCAGGCGGTGGTTACGAGCGGCAGCGACAGGAGATGAAGGCGGGTGGGTGGCGTTTTCTTTTTTTTTGCAAAAAAAAAAAAAGTGCTCTTGCGAAGCTTAGGTCATGGGTAGAAAATGGGTTAAAAATGGGTTGAGTCAAAACCCATTTGTATATGCTTTAGTAGCCTAAACCCATATTTGACCCATTTTTAAAATTTGTTAAACCCATATTTGACTCAAATAAATAAAAGTGGGTCAAAGACTCGTATTGACACCTCTAGTTCTCAATTTTTGAAACATGAAATGTACCTTTTTTTTATTCTAGAACCAGTTGGGAATAGTGTTGATATTATCGTCCTCGTCAAGACAATAATATCAACACCGGCAGGACAATCAAGACTTTCTTGCGTTGGGACTTGCTCGATGTTGGGAATAGTGTTGATATTATCATCCTCGTCTACTCAGCATGTATACTCACTATGACCATATACATGAGCATAATCGGATTCCCCCATCGCCATCTGGCTCTTTTCAGTATTTCTGCTTCCACTTGCCATATTTTGGGAGAATTGAGAAAATTGACCCGAAATTGAGCTAATTGAGCGGATTGAGAGAATTGAGAATTTGGGAGAATTTGGGAGAAAAAATGAAAGGGGGAGGGGTATGTTGACACCTGATTTTTGACCATTTATTATTGTTATTTTTATTGTTTAAAATTAATTAAAAATATCAAAAAAAGGTAATAAAATCACAAAATCAACTTTGGAAGCCTTGGCCTAGCCTCGGGGACCGATTTTGAACAAAAAATATTTTTTGGTATTTTATAATATTTTTCGAATTTATTTAATTATAAAAATACCCAAAAAATCAGAAAAATACCATTCGTGGTCAGAAAAATACACAAAAATATTCAATAATTTTTTTTAAATTTCCTCTTCAAGTATGTCACTTTAAATCTTGAAAATCCGGCTTGGGTCACTATGTTCCTTCTGTCGCGACCCTCTTGAGGTTGTCGGGCTCTCGAGGGCTAATGGGCCGTCCTGTCTGGTCGGACGCGGGCCTCTCCCAAGGCCCATTACCCAAATCGCAACGGAGGTATGCGTGATCGACTTTCAGTGTGGTCTAGTGACATGTGCTAAGTGTGCATGCCATGGAGTCGCCACCAATCATTTTTTTAGGGTATGATTGGACCACCCAATCGAATAGTTGGGAGTTTCTATTCAATTCTGCGAGAACCAGAGAAATGGTTTCGGGGACTTAGTTACGCCAACCGTCAGAGTTGACGCCCTTTCGGCACCTAAGTTGACTGAATTTTCTACCCTGAGATTCATGCGGATGAGTAAGGTATGAACCATAAATCTAGAAATTCATGCAGATAGGAGTGCTTATCCTAGCAATCACAATCAGTAATAAAATGCGCAACTCAAGGAATCTAGATATGCAAATAAATCACATGGCATTCCTAGTAATGCCCTATTTATCAATTACAGCTCAAGAATGATTTAGCTGTCCTAGCCGTTCTACACTCGATCTAACCTAAGAAAAGCATTAGGAAGCATCGCAGGAATTCGAGAGTACTCACATGGGGTTCGCCGTGCCCTAGTTTGGTCTTGGACGAGCTATCGAGCTCATGCCGACCCGATTATATTTGGGGATCCACTCGGCGTTTTACACCATGAAATCATGTGAAACAAAAACGAAAATATTCAGCAAGGGGAATTTATTGTAGATGGTGGTCGATCTAATTGGACGTCAAGACTAAAAAATATGTAGAAATTTACAAATTAAAATACTCGAATGACATTTTTTTGCCAAATTCAACTCTATGCGTCGTGAAGAAACACATGCAATTGAACTTGAATTTTGACTATTTATGAGTTCAAAATGAAAAGGAAATTAAAATAAAAATATTGACTATTTTTCTATATTTTTACGACATTGAACGCTATTTTTCTTCATTTTTCATGTATTTTTTCTATTTTTGGAAAATATTAAAAAATATTAAAAAATATGACAAATTATTTTTTATCAAAAATGGTTCCTTTAGCTTGGTCAAGGCTACCAAAGATGATTTTTTAATTTTTTTAACTTTTTATAGATTTTTTATGAATTTTTTAAAAATAAACTATGAATGACTGATCAAAAATCAGGTGTCAACACCTTCACAAACATAAACCCGAATCGGGCATAAAAAATCCTTTTCGAGTCTTTTAATTTTCAATTCTCACTTTTTATAAGCTATGACATTGGATTATAAAGTATTGAAGTGCAATTGGGTCAATTTGCCCTCCAATTTGATCAATTTTAGCCAAAAGGGCTTAATTGCACAATTTTCTTTCGATTTAGTCCCCGGATTCACAATTTTCGAAATTAAATTTCATACGGGCGTACCCATTGAAATCAAACACCTCCACCCTACATTTTTCATCATGATGAATCGATTGGTAGCCTCAATTTCGATAAATTCGGTCGTTTGGGCCCTCGATTGGGCGAAAATCAATTTCGGATCCTAAGGGTAATTTGGGGTTTTTATTAAATTTCAATCAATTGATTCACGAAAATACCCATATTTGATAGAAAACATGTTAAGGAGTCCGATTTTGCTATCAATTTTATGAAAAAGGGATTATTTGGGGCCCTATTCGACGAAATTAGATCGAACCGGGCCGGTCGGGTCAAGCCCGACCCGGCCCGGTCCGACCGGGTCTGCAACTTTGTTGCAGACCCACGCGCAGGGAACGCCCAAAAGCAAAAAAAAAGGGCAGCCGGCAACCGAACGTGGGGAGATGTTTTCTTTAAAGGAAAGCGAAGCACGAACGTAGGGAGGGCATGAATGGATGTCCCATGCTCGCCAGGGACAGGGTCGTTGGACATTAAAAAAATTTCGCCGGTCGGCCACAAGGGAAAAAGAAGCTTGGTTTATGGAGCTCGGCCGAAAGTGGAAGCGGGGATTTTTTGGGCGAACCCGAGGGAGAGGCGAGCACCCCGGACCTTCAGCTCTCCCGCAGATCGTCGTGGAAGCCCCCATAGCCGCCGGCGACTCTCGAACAGGTCAGTATTCTCCCCGGAACTTCATTTTTAGATTGTACACCACTTGCTTGACAAAATGCCTCAATGAACATTTAATCTTGCAACTCTCGGCCGACCCATCTCGACCCCTGTTTGTTGCAAGTTTGGCCTTGAACCTTCGTTATAATCTTCTCTAAGCCTGGCTTGGTATTTATTTGGCATTAAAACGCGACGCAAATCGAGCCCGGAGCTTGGCCGTCCAAGATTCGGACCAAGAGCTTGTAGGAAGGAGCGCGGCGAACGGCAAGCTCATAACGAGCTCAGGTAAGCTTTCAAACCTCCATAGGATGCTCATTGAATGCTTGGAATTAAGCTTGGATCAAAATAATTTTTCTGCAATTTGTTCGCCGGCGCCGGTTCGGTGAGGGGTGTTTCGGCCGCTTCCGACGTAGTTCTTTGCCATGAAATGTCTCCATTAGATTTTCGGCCCGGTCCGCCTTGCCACGTCAGCAGCCACGTCAGCGCTGGCGGGCCCGGGCCGAATAAAATTAAAAAAAAAAAAAAACAGATCGGACGGCCGTGGCTTCGCCACGTGTCGCGATCTGGGATTTTTCAAAAATTATAAAGATTTTTCAAATTAATAAATGATTTTCGAAAATAATATTAATAATAATCTGACGGTCTGGAAGTTGCCACGTGGCTCAATCTGGGGCGTTCGTTCCCATTGTGCGAAACGGCGCCGTTTTGTGGGTGAGGGAGGCGGACCGGGCCTGGGTCGCGGGTCCGGGCCGCGGGCCGGGTCCAACCCGGCCCGGAAAATATTTTTAAATAAATAAAAAAATCGTATAAAAAATAACAATAATAAATTCAATAATTCAATAAAAAAATGGAAAAATCATAAAAAAACTCAAAAAAATTCGGAAAATTCAGAAAAATTCTAAAAAATTCCAGAAAATAGGAAATGGCAACATTCAACTAGCCATGACCTGTTCCGGGTCTTTCGACCCCCGATCCTTTCCGAAATGACGGTTTTGCCCTTCCGGCAAACCGTCTTCCAAAACAATTCTAAAAAAAATCCAGGAAAATCCCAAAAAATAGGAAATGGCCACAAACAACTGGCCAAGACTCATTCCGGGTGTTTTGAACCCCGACCCTTCTTAAAATGACGATTTCGCCCTTTGGGCGAATCGTCTTCCAAAAATTGGAGAAAAATCAAGAAATTCCAAAAAATTCTCAAAAATGGGAAATAGCCGCAAACAACTGGCCATGGAATATTTTGGGTAATTCGGTATCCAAATCTTCCAAAAATTGACGATTTTGCCCTTCGGGCTAATCGTTCCCAAATCTTCCCATTTTGCCCCTGGTCCTAAATCACGCCTTCCCTAAGCCCTTATGGCTATACTAGGAGGCCTTTGACTTGAATTGATGTGCATTGATGTGATTTATTTATGCACTTGATTGAGCTTTTCATTAAAATTGATTGTGATTGATAGGAATAGTCTTCCAATCTGCATGAAACCCTGAATCAAACCTACCTCGCCTAAAATTGCGCCTGCATGAACTCTTAGCCAGGAAAATCACTCGCGTTAGGTACCGAAAGGGCGTTGGTAATGACACCGACGTAACCAAGTCCTCGAACCCAAAATCTCTGGTTCTGCAGAACTGATCGATCTCTCCCAATCGATCAGTAAGGTTTCCGGTCTACCCTCCAAGAAAGACCGGTGGCGACTCCAAATGCATGCACAAGTTGCACATGCAACCACGACCACACTGAAGGTCGAAAGTGATCGACTCTTATCGTCGAATCATTCTAAAAAATACTCCCGCCGCGATTTGGTATGGGCCTGGGAGGGCCCGCGCTGATCCAAGACTCGCGATCGGTAATCCATTAGCCGCGTCCGCTTTCGGACGGGTCGCGACAGCTGGCGACTCCGCTGGGGACCTGCTCTAGAATATATGATTCTAGACCTCAAGTGGACTTAGGCCGTAATTAAAACGCTGAGTGATTTTTCTAACCATGCAGGCGCTCGTGAAGGTGAGGTAAGTCCGCTCATGATAGGTGTTATATGTTTTTGCAGATTGGAGTGATAAGGGGGGTAGTCTGTGATTAACTTTGTCTTATGCAGGTTGGCGTAGGAATGAATGATTGTGTGTATGTTTTATATTGAAGCGGTGATTGTTAAATAAGATGCATGTTTATCGCTTTAGCACGACACCGAAAATACACACAACCGCGCCTAAAACCCCGGGCGCCGCCTATAGGAAAACAATAGAAGGGATTGAAAATGGAATCTCCGTGAGGAAAGACACGGGGTAATCCACTTTTCAATTCCGCTCATTTCGAACTATGGATCGAGCCCCAATGCAACGATAGTTGTGCAATGGAATCTGCTCTTTCTAGAACTCGAGGTGGGAACCTTGACCTTAGGTGCCAAATCCTTTGATTTTTAGAAGTTTTATCCTCACTTGTCTCATGTGCATGTCTTTAGATGGTTGATATATCTAAAACCTCCTAAAAAAAAAATCGGTGATCCTGGAGTCACATCTCGAAGACTGGAACTGGGGCATCTCCAAGTGTTCGGACCACATTCCTTTGATTGATTTGACATTCTTAGTTCTCTTGTATAAGATTGATTTTGCTGAGATCCTCTCTATCTCGTCCCTTAGATTGATTGTTTTAAGGATCTATTTGTATTATATACATCTTGATAAGGCTCATTTCTATCGAAAATGGGGGCAAATTCCCCAAACCCGTGGAGCATAGTGGAATTCGTCCCTTCAGTGCAAAATACATTCGGCCGCAGAGCCACTCGTTTGGTGAAAGGACGTATCGTTCATAATTGATTTTTAATCAGATCTGAGGATAAGTTTTTCTCCATTTTTTTTTATCTCAGGTGATAAAAGAGACAATGCACCCAAAAGCTCATGCATTCAAATGACAAAACAGACGTCGCCCAGCTGGGGCAAATGAATCGTAGGCGTTGCAAATACCTTCAAGCACGGATGGAGGAATTTGATAGATGTTGTTCATATCAATATGTGACACCAAAACGGAATGCAAATTAAGTGTAAAAGGACGTATCGTTCCAAAATGATTATTTTCTTGATATGGGAATAATGCTTCCTTTCTTTTTCCTCTCAGATGATGATCAAGAGCAGAGGACACAGGATGTAATGCTTTCAAATAACAAACAGGGAACATCAAATACCTCAAATGGCGACTGTGATCGAGAGAATCACCAAACCGCCACATGACGAATCCCAAGAATATCAAGCTGTCTTAAGACAGATAAAATTGATCAAGGACTCTGACAATCGAGATGGATGATCAGAATCTGCAAAAATCAATGGGAGCAGGTTCCCCCCATTTGCTTTGAGGAGCCAAACCGGGGGCAAACTCTCATGATCCCCCATGAAAACGCATCAGACCAGGGTCATCGAATCCAGAGATGACAAACAGCAAAACCATGCCTAACTGGGGCAAGTGAATGATTTGTACGCAGGACGTTTCTCCTCTGACAAAGTCAATAGACGCAATAACAGAGTCGTCCGCATCAGAATCAAACCCCAAGATACGAATTTGGGTGAACGGTAACCTTGTATCGTTCCAATTTGGTCTTCCAAGACCACTTGCCTAACATGAGTTTTTACTCATTTTTCAGGAAGTCGTTGGCGCTGAAAGCCCCAAATGAAAATAGCGCGCTAACAGGGAGGCGAATAGAATCATTGGCCTTAGAAGTCAGGATTCCAGGAGATGGTCTTTGATTATAAGACCTAATGGATGGTAAAAAGTATCGCTCCTACGTCACATGCTTTGACATGCATTTTGATAAAATCTTCTTTTTTTTCCTTGAATAAAAGGAACCTTGAAGAATGGCGCTGGAGTGCGCCCAAAAACACAAATGGATCTTCTCTGGGGCAAATTCTTGAGAAGGATTCGTCGCCCAACCAGATGGGAGATCAAGGACACAATATAGAGGGCCAAATTATGCAAGCCGCGCGTTGGTGTTCAAATGGAAACACAAAGCAAAAACAAGGCTGTATCGTTCCAATTTGCGTTGAATTTTGGAATGCAAACTCACACCTAATTCTCGTCTTTGACAGGGGCTCGCCATCAAGGCGAAACAGGTTTTCATATCCCATGTATTACCCATTGGAACACATGACCAAGGGTAAGATGTATCGTTCCAATTTTTTGAAAAATTCGTCAACATACAATAACATATTTCTTTAACATTTTCAGGGATCTCCAGCCACGGTGGACAGGTAGGTATCCATTTCCCCAATCCATTGAAGATGTTAAACAAAAAAAAACAGAGAGAAAAAGAAAAAGCTTTCAGAATCTGATGTCTAGAAAAGACATAGAATTCTAACTTCATTGGCATTCATGTTTTGAAACAGGAGGTTGTTTGAACATGAATAAGAATATGCATGGTGCATCATAAAATTCCCTTGACGGGTAAAATTTTTGGAAAAAAAGGAAAGAGATTTTTTCCAATCAAAAATTGTTCAAAACTTTCAAAAGGACTTTTTCTCAAAAGACGAGAGGCAAAGCCTAATCCAAACACGTCCTATACACACTCCAGGGAAAAGTGGAGCAGATCAGATAGTGAAATCTGGACCTACCGAAGTAGGGATTGTTCGCAACAATTACATGGATTGGGACGACGGAGGCATTCGTTTCATATCCCCAAACACTACAGGTGACCATTGACAACCCCTTTGAACGGCGGTTTTCATTCTCAACCCTGTCAAGAACCACCCCACATCGGGGAAAAATGGAGGTGAGTCCAGCAGCATCAGGAGAAAATGGTTAGAAATTTTCTTGCTCGGACTAACATTAATCTTTGTGTGTTGTTTATATGGTAATCCAAGTGCCATAGGATGATGAGAAGCATTCATTTCTCTATCCCACACATTGAATCCTTTGCATAGCCAAGTTGAGCCTGCAAAATCATTTCATAAACCCGTTGGTGATCATTGCACATTCCAAGACGGATACAGCATCACTTCAGAAACGAAGGAGTTCAAGACTTAGGGTTTGCAAAAAATTCCTAAGTTAATGTTTAACCTTGTTAGACCTTTGATCATAGGTCTAACACGATCCCATGAAGATGAGAAAAAGTGGGATTTCAAAAATGAATGAGAAAAATCCACGGCATCGAGAAAAAGCAAAGTGCCTGGTAAAAGCAAGGCCGATGCTCGTGTAAGTTGTTTGATTGATCCGCAATGAGGCCGGATGGGAAAAGAGAAAGACCCCTAAAGGAGTCGGATCAAAAAGACTACTCCCCAAATGGTGTCAAAAGTGGACCAGAGACGCAGACAGAGTCATCAGTCTTTTAAGGCGACGAGAGACGTTCTCTAAAGAACTTGTGCACACCTAAAAAATGGGCGCACACCTCAAAGACTGAAGATGCAGAAAGGAAAGGGCAGGTGATAAATTTGCAATGATCACCAATGTCAAACCCTTCATAAATTCTGGGCCAAAAACAAGCTTTTTTCGGTCCACAATCCTACCAACATCATAACCCTGAAACAGTCTTCTTTGACTAAGACACTTGGGTTAACATATAGCTTAGCTCGAAGAGGTACGAGCAAGACTATTTCTTTCTCATTTTGCAAGGTTCTCGACTTGTAAACCCGAAGCAGATGGTGAAGACTTTCACACAATGGCCTCGACTCCAAAGCGGGTCCCCCTTGAAAACCAATATCCAAGCCCAACATTACGGTCCTGTGGAAGACCTCCCGACCGATCAAAATGTATGCGCTGCGAATGAGCCTAAAACCTAGGCACAGGTTAGTAGGGAATTGAGTGCATCCCCTATAAAAAAAACCACTATCGCAAAACAGGTGAGAAGACCTCATTGTCGAGAAATATTCCAATTGATGTTTTGAACAAACTCTTTTTGGAATTTTCAAACTGTTGATCCAGATTTTCCGTGCAAGGGATTTGTGATCACATTTGCATGTTGCAAGAATGCTTTGGATAACCTCCAGCATCAAAATGCACATTTCACGATTAAGAATTAAATCATATGGTTTTTGTCAAATGGACAGCCGTGGTCTTCACAAAGATTACTAACGTTTTCTTGGTGAAGAAAAATATTTCAGGCTCAAACTTCTGCAGGATACCTGGAGAACCCAGCTCCCAGAATGTCGCCTCAACAGACCCAAGTGAAGCTTTGTCAAGATAAAATCTTGCACTGCTTCAAAATTGAATTCCCGACAAGTTTCGGGATCTTTCAAAAGAAGGGATGAGGATAGAACCCCTTTTCAAAAATATCAAACAGTCCTAACTTGACGTGGAGAACCCTCGTCCTAGGATCCCTTTTCAAAAATATCAAACAGTCCTAGCTTGACGTGGAGAACCCTCGTCCTAGGATCCCTTTTCAAAAATATCAAACAGGCCCTATCGGACGTGGAGAACCCTCGTCTCGGGACCCCTTTTAAACAAAATCAAACAGTCTCATCGAACGTGGAGAACCCTCGTCATGAGACCCCTTTTAAACAAAATCAAGCAGTCTCATCGGACGTGGAGAACCCTCGTCATGAGACCCCTTTTCAAAATTCAAGCAGTCTCATTGGACGTGGAGAACCCTCGTCATGAGACCCCTTTTCAAAATTCAAGCAGTCTCATCGGACGTGGAGAACCCTCGTCATGAGACCCCTTTTCAAAACAAACAAAGGTAGAAACCGCCTGAAGGGTCAAAACAAAGGTAGAAACCGCCTGAAGGGTCAAAACAAAGGTAGAAACCGCCTGAAGGGTCAATTCAAGGTAGATACCGCTTGAAGGGTCAAATCAAAGGTAGAAACCGCCTGAAGGGTCAAAACAAAGGTAGAAACCGCCTGAAGGGTCAAAACAAATGTAGAAACCGCCTGAAGGGTCAAAACAAAGGTAGATACCGCCTGAAGAGTCAAAACAAAGGTAGAAACCGCCTCAAGGGCCAAATCAAAGGTAGAAACCGCCTGAAGGGTCAAAACAAAGGTAGATACCGCCTGAAGGGTCAAAACAAAGGTAGATACCGCCTGAAGGGTCAAATCAAAGGTAGAAACCGCCTCAAGGGTCAAATCATGGTAGAAACCGCCTGAAGGGTCAACTCAAAGGTAGATACCGCCATAAGGATCAACCCAATGGTCCGATCCCCCATACGGATCAAAACTTTGACTAATTCCAAATGTTGAAGAAGTTCTTTTCCTAGGTAAGCCTTACTGTAGGCGAACCGCTTATGGTCTAATCCACCATACGGATCAAAATCCTTGGCAAAATCCCAAAGTGTGGGATGCGCCTTCCTTAGGTTCCTACCAGTTAGGAATCCCATAATGGTATGACCCACCATACATGTCAGAACTTAATCTCCCTAGGATATCCTGAATGATGAGTCCTAGGTATCTGCTTGTAAATTGTCGCAACCGGCAGCATCCGACAGGCGAGCTTCAGGTAAGCTTCTCTCACTCCGGCCCATGTTCCAATTGTTAGAGCAAACTGGGGATTAATTTGAGCTTTTATCGAGAGCCTTAAGGATTCGATGTCATAGCATTTCTTCTCTCATTTTCCCAGTTGAGTCGGTTAGGAATCAGGTGCCATCTTATCTTTGAGAGAAACCTCTGACGAGATTCCTCTCAAAGAGGGGCAGCTGTTGACACCTGATTTTTGACCATTTATTATTGTTATTTTTATTGTTTAAAATTAATTAAAAATATCAAAAAAAAGGTAATAAAATCACAAAATCAACTTTGGAAGCCTTGGCCTAGCCTCGGGGACCGATTTTGAACAAAATTTTTTTTTTGGTATTTTATAATATTTTTCGAATTTATTTAATTATAAAAATACCCAAAAAATCAGAAAAATACCATTCGTGGTCAGAAAAATACACAAAAATATTCAATAATTTTTTTTAAATTTCCTCTTCAAGTATGTCACTTTAAATCTTGAAAATCCGGCTTGGGTCACTATGTTCCTTCACAAACATAAACCCGAATCGGGCATAAAAAATCCTTTTCGAGTCTTTTAATTTTCAATTCTCACTTTTTATAAGCTATGACATTGGATTATAAAGTATTGAAGTGCAATTGGGTCAATTTGCCCTCCAATTTGATCAATTTTAGCCAAAAGGGCTTAATTGCACAATTTTCTTTCGATTTAGTCCCCGGATTCACAATTTTCGAAATTAAATTTCATACGGGCGTACCCATTGAAATCAAACACCTCCACCCTACATTTTTCATCATGATGAATCGATTGGTAGCCTCAATTTCGATAAATTCGGTCGTTTGGGCCCTCGATTGGGCGAAAATCAATTTCGGATCCTAAGGGTAATTTGGGGTTTTTATTAAATTTCAATCAATTGATTCACGAAAATACCCATATTTGATAGAAAACATGTTAAGGAGTCCGATTTTGCTATCAATTTTATGAAAAAGGGATTATTTGGGGCCCTATTCGACGAAATTAGATCGAACCGGGCCGGTCGGGCAAGCCCGACCCGGCCCGGTCCGACCGAGTCTGCAACTTTGTTGCAGACCCACGCGCAGGGAACGCCCAAAAGCAAAAAAAAAGGGCAGCCGGCAACCGAACGTGGGGGGATGTTTTCTTTAAAGGAAAGCGAAGCACGAACGTAGGGAGGGCATGAATGGATGTCCCATGCTCGCCAGGGACAGGGTCGTTGGACATTAAAAAAATTTCGCCGGTCGGCCACAAGGGAAAAAGAAGCTTGGTTTATGGAGCTCGGCCGAAAGTGGAAGCGGGGATTTTTTGGGCGAACCCGAGGGAGAGGCGAGCACCCCGGACCTTCAGCTCTCCCGCAGATCGTCGTGGAAGCCCCCATAGCCGCCGGCGACTCTCGAACAGGTCAGTATTCTCCCCGGAACTTCATTTTTAGATTGTACACCACTTGCTTGACAAAATGCCTCAATGAACATTTAATCTTGCAACTCTCGGCCGACCCATCTCGACCCCTGTTTGTTGCAAGTTTGGCCTTGAACCTTCGTTATAATCTTCTCTAAGCCTGGCTTGGTATTTATTTGGCATTAAAACGCGACGCAAATCGAGCCCGGAGCTTGGCCGTCCAAGATTCAGACCAAGAGCTTGTAGGAAGGAGCGCGGCGAACGGCAAGCTCATAACGAGCTCAGGTAAGCTTTCAAACCTCCATAGGATGCTCATTGAATGCTTGGAATTAAGCTTGGATCAAAATAATTTTTCTGCAATTTGTTCGCCGGCGCCGGTTCGGTGAGGGGTGTTTCGGCCGCTTCCGACGTAGTTCTTTGCCATGAAATGTCTCCATTAGATTTTGGGTTCGTTGGGGATTGATTTAGTGTGAGAATCGCGAGTCGAAACCGCCGTTTTTACGTCGGTTTCGCTCCTCCGGCGAGGCGCCGGCGAGAACCGCCGGCGCCGGTCGTCTTCTCCGGCAAGGCGGGTCGCGCGTTGACTGGTCAACGCTGACGTGGCTTGCTACGTCAGCGCTGGCGGGCCCGGGCCGAATAAAATTAAAAAAAAACAGATCGGACGGCCGTGGCTTCGCCACGTGTCGCGATCTGGGATTTTTCAAAAATTATAAAGATTTTTCAAATTAATAAATGATTTTCGAAAATAATATTAATAATAATCCGACGGTCTGGAAGTTGCCACGTGGCTTAATCTGGGGCGTTCGTTCCCATTGTGCGAAACGGCGCCGTTTTGTGGGTGAGGGAGGCGGACCGGGCCTGGGTCGCGGGTCCGGGCCGCGGGCCGGGTCCAACCCGGCCCGGAAAATATTTTTAAATAAATAAAAAAATCGTATAAAAAAATAATAATAATAAATTCAATAATTCAATAAAAAATGGAAAAATCATAAAAAAACTCAAAAAAATTCAGAAAATTCAGAAAAATTCTAAAAAATTCCAGAAAATAGGAAATGGCCACATTCAACTGGCCATGACCTGTTCCGGGTCTTTCGACCCCCGATCCTTTCCGAAATGACGGTTTTGCCCTTCCGGCAAACCTTCTTCCAAAAAAATTCTAAAAAAAATCCAGGAAAATCCCAAAAAATAGGAAATGGCCACAAACAACTGGCCAAGACTCATTCCGGGTGTTTTGAACCCCGACCCTTCTTAAAATGACGATTTTGCCCTTTGGTCGAATCGTCTTCCAAAACATGGAGAAAAATCAAGAAATTCCAAAAAATTCTCAAAAATGGGAAATAGCCGCAAACAACTGGCCATGGAATATTTTGGGTAATTCGGTATCCAAATCTTCCAAAAATTGACGATTTTTCCCTTCGGGCTAATCGTTCCCAAATCTTCCCATTTTGCCCCTGGTCCTAAATCACGCCTTCCCTAAGCCCTTATGGCTATACTAGGAGGCCTTTGACTTGAATTGATGTGCATTGATGTGATTTATTTATGCACTTGATTGAGCTTTTCATTAAAATTGATTGTGATTGATAGGAATAGTCTTCCAATCTGCATGAAACCCTGAATCAAACCTACCTCGCCTAAAATTGCGCCTGCATGAACTCTTAGCCAGGAAAATCACTCGCGTTAGCTACCAAAAGGGCGTTGGTAATGACACCGACGTAACCAAGTCCCCGAACCCAAAATCTCTGGTTCTGCAGAACTGATCGATCTCTCCCAATCGATCAGTAAGGTTTCCGGTCTACCCTCCAAGAAAGACCGGTGGCGACTCCAAATGCATGCACAAGTTGCACATGCCACCACGACCACACTGAAGGTCGAAAGTGATCGACTCTTATCGTCGAATCATTCTAAAAAATACTCCCGCCGCGATTTGGTATGGGCCTGGGAGGGCCCGCGCCGATCCAAGACTCGCGATCGGTAATCCATTAGCCGCGTCCGCTTTCGGACGGGTCGCGACAGGGTATTTATAGATGGGGGAAATTAGGTTATTATAATAATTTAAAAAAAAACTTGATTTTTTTTCCGTTGCAATTGCAACTGCCATGGGCCCGCCCTTTATTTTTCAAAAAGAGCCCAACGACTATTTAGGCTGTTCGAAACCGGCCCGAAACCGCCGGTTTCGCGTATTTTTGGAACCGTAACCGGCCCTCCGTGGCCATGTCTATTTCAATGTAGTCATTTTGGTCAAATTTTCATCGGAGATCGCTATCGCAACGGTCCAATCATCTTAGGCATCCTGCATGGCACTCCGACATGTCAGCAATCTCCGATGAAAATTGGCCAAAATGGCTAGATTGAAAGTTTGCGCAATGATTTACGACTCAATTGGCAAAATCAAATAAATTTAAATTGAATTGCATTCGCGCGACGTATTTAGGATTGATTGGATAATTATTTTCATAACAATTTCCCACCTAGTTGTGACATCCGAGTCTGGATCACATGACTTACTCAAAAGTAAGTCATCGTGACTTACTTTCAATCTGATCCGTTCATTCTAAAAGAACGGCTCGGATTGCGACACGTCGGGTGGGTTTGGTTCAGCTTTCCCAAAGCCCATCGGAGCCTCAAAGCCCCTTGAACAAAATGCAAGGCGTTTGGCAACAATTTTTAAGGAGCTTTGAGAAGAAAGTTGGCATTGGGAATGCTAAAAGCTCCATGCTAGTAGAGACCAGCATTAAGCTTTCAGCATTTAGTCAAATGCTCAGCTAAGGTTTTTTCTTCCAAAAATGTCCTCATTTTTTTCTTAAATTCCGATATTATCCTTTTTTATTTAAAAATAAAATTTATAAAAAAAAAATGCAAACCCTAGCCCCGGTGAGCCAAATGGCTCGCCGGCAGACGAGACCCAGGCCGCCAGAGGTCGTCCGACCCCAGCGAGGGCCGTCGGGGGTTGCGCGACCACAAGCGACGGCCGTCGGGGGTCGGGCGACAGCCGTCGAGGGTCGCGGACCCAAGCGGCTGGCCTGGGTCGCGTGAAACCCAGCGACGGCAGCTGGGGTTGCGCGACCCAAGCCACCCTAAGCGGCCGTCGCCTAGGCTGTGCAACCCCGGCGATGGCCGCCTGGGTCGCGCGGCCCAGACGACTATCGCCTGAGGTCGGCCGACCACCGCCAGCTCCAGATCTGGCTCGCCAGCGACTGCCTGTCTTTATCTAGGTTTTATTTATTTTTAATTATATTTTATTTTAAAAATGGTAAGAAAGCTCATTTACACATTTTTTTTGCCAAACACTGCCAAAGCTACTTTTCAAAGTATTTGTTTACCAAATGCTATTTGCATTTCTTCAAAGCCCCTTGAGCTGAAAGCATTTGCATTCCCTCAAAGCTCATTTGCAAAGTTAAACCAAACCCAGCCGTCATGTGGAGGGAGGGGAGGTGAAAATTTTCAAAAACATAGAAGGAGGTCTCCCCGTTTTCTCCGTCTGTTATCTCTCTCACGCCCAAGTTAACGACTTAGTTTCTCTCTCCAAGTTCACGACTTCGCCTCCCCCTCTCTCTCTGCAAGTTGGCTCTCTCGAGCAGAGCTTCGCTCGACGACCACGCCGGTCCCTCGACCAAAATCACGAGTGCTTCCTCCCCCGTCCCGAAGCCCCCCTCTACCACCACCCCATCTCACTCCAATTTCTATCTCCCATCCTCGATTGCCCCCGCGATTTGGAAGTGAAAACTTGGCTTACCCTGTCGCCTCCTGTTAGGGTTTTCTTGGGTTAGGAGAAGCGGCCGCCTCGTGTTAGGCTTTTCGTCCTCTGGCCAAACGACCTTCATGTTAGGGTTTTTTTCCCCTCTTTCACTGAGTTGAGACCGTTTGGATGAAGTTTCATTGGGCATCGTTCAGTTGAGAAATGCGTTTAATTGGCATCTTTGCAAGAAAAAAAAATTGGCATCTGATTAGGTATTTTTTTAGGAGTTCCGAAAAACTATTCATACTGAAGGGTCTAAAATCTTTGCCGCTACCTACGGGAGAATGCAGATACTTGTACATCACACATTCAAAGAAAATATGAAGTACCAAAATAGCATATGGTGACCAAGAACAAATAAATCAATCCCCTAAAAAAATACCTAATCAGATGCCAATTTTTTTTTCTTACAAAGATGCCAATTAAACGCATTTCTCAACTAAACGATGCCCAATGAAACTTCATCCAAACGGTCTCAACTCAGTGAAAGAGGGGAAAAAAACCCTAACCTGAAGGTCGTCTGGCCAGAGGACGAAAAGCCTAACACGAGGCGGCCGCTTCTCCTAACCCAAATTCGTCCGGCGCCGAGGAAGAAAACCCTAACAGGAGGCGACGGGGTAAGCCAAATTTCACTTCCAAATCGCGGGGGCAATCGAGGATGGGAGATAGAAATTGGAGTGAGAGGAGGAGGTGGTGGTAGAGGGGGGCTCCAGGACGGGGGAGGAAGCGCTCGTGATTTTGGTCGAGGGACCGGCGTGGTCGTCCAGCGAAGCTCTACTCGAGAGAGCCAACTTGCAAAGAGAGAGGGGGAGGCGAAGTTGTGAACTTGGAGAGAGAAATCGAGTCGCTAACTTGGGCGTGAGAGAGATAACGGACGGAGATAACGGGGAGACCTTCTACGTTTTTGAAAATTTTCACCTTCCCCCCCCCCACATGACATGTCGCAATCCGAGCCATTCATTTAGAATGAACGGATCAGATTGAAAGTAAGTCAGATTGAAAGTAAGTCACGATGACTTACTTTTGAGTAAGTCTTCAGATCCCACCATGGACAAAGGAGGTTCATCTCGTACCATTATGTCTGTGGAAGTTGCGGTACTTCGCACGTGTGGATCTCTACGTGGACCCATGTATAGAAACAAACTTCTAATATGAGAGTGTCCACACAAATCACATTGTTACGCAATAGGTGGGGGTGAGTATGTCCGGATGAGTAAGTTTCAGACCAAGAATTGGAAACGTTCCATGTTATAATCGGTTCTCAGTTTTTGAAACATGAAATGTACATTTTTTTGTTCTAGAAGCTATTTTGGAATCTATCATATTTTTTTGGTCTGATTCTAGGATCTATTCGAAAACCTGCTTTTCATTTGTTTCTTTTTTTAATTTCATTTTCTCCATCAAAATAATATAAGTAGCAATGAAACGATTCAAAGTAAAAGATTGAATAATAAAATCAATATCTACCTGTTGACACCTAAATTTTGATCAAACTTTTATTTATTTATTTTTTAAAAAAAACAATTCATAAAAATATCAAAAAAATATCATAAAATCACAAAATCAACTTTGGAAGCCTTGGCTTGGCCTTAGGAACCATTTTGACCAAAACAATAATTTTCATAATTTTCATTTTTTTAATATTTTCGAAAAATACAAAAAAAAAAGAAAATCAAGAAAAATAATATTTGAGGTCACAAAAATTATATAAGAATAGTCGGTATTTTTATTTTTATTTTATCTATTTTCTGACCTCATAAAACAGTAAAATTCAGGTTCGATTTTAGGTATTCTCTGATCACCATAAAATTGAATTTGGCAAAAATATTAGTAATAATTAAAAGGAAAATGATTGAAAACATCATCATTTAAAAGGAAAAGATGAATAATCATTTTGTCTTCGCTTTTGATTATTTTATTATTATTATTACTTTCTAATATTTTATTATATTATTATTTTATATTTATTATTTTTTTATTCACCTCCCCCCTCTCATCATCCGTCTCCCCTCCTTCTTCCTCTTCCTCTTCTTTTCTTCTTGGCCGACGGTCCTTCCTCTTCTTCCTCCTCCTCTTCTTCTTCTTCTTTTCTTCTTCTTCTTCTTAAAAAAAAAAAATGGAATCCTCACCTTCGTGCACTATTTGCCTTCGCCTTCGACCCTTCCGCCGTCGTCGCTAGCCGTCGTACCTCAAAGTCGCCGTGAATAACCCAAGACCCGCGGCCTCCACCCGTTTCGAAGTTTGGTTCGGGATTGTTTCGGATCGGGCCAAATCCGTCATCGCCAAAGCGCTATCGCCTCCAGCGACAGCCCCGGAGTCCTACCTCCTCCCTCGGAGCTTATGGAGCCTATGCGCCGCTGGTGGAGCCCAGAAACAGCCTCGGGTCACCACCCCGTCGTCGAAACGTGTCCGGACGTGTCGGAGCGTGTCCGGACGTGTCCGGGCGTGTCGGACGTGTCGGAGCGTGTCCGGGCGTGTCGGCGCATGTCGGACGTGTCGGAGCCGTGTCGGAGCCGTGTCGGAGCCGTGTCGAAGCCGTGTCCGAGCAGTGTCGGAACAGTGCATGAACAGTGTCGGAACAGTGCATGAACAGTGTCAATTTTTTAATTTTTAATTTTTTTTTTATTTTTTAGTCTTAATTTGTGAAATTGACTATCGACATTCTAATGGTGATCGACAGGTAACGGGCATGGGGATGGTCGCAGGTTGGGGCTGGGCGATTGAAGGCTGGTGTCCAATCCGGTATGTTTTACGTACCCGATCCGTATATCAGGATTATTTTTCTAAAATATTGCATTTATAGACTTGATTTGTATTTATTTGTTTCAGTCTAGTGGTTAGCTTATTTATCTGGTTGAGTGTTATCTATTGTCAAAGACATGCTTTTTGTTAAAATATTTTTTGAAAATATAAAAAAAATATTAATAAATCAAAAATGCCAAAAAAATGGAAAAATTAAAGAAAAACAAAAAAAATTGAGAAAAATTGCAGAAAAATTCTAAAAATTGTCCAAGGCTGAAAATGACAAAAAAATTGATTTGTTTTTATTTTTGGGATTTTCTCCCATTTAATCCAAAATGGCGATTTCACCCCTCAAAGGGTAAATCGTCTTTGATATTCTGATGAATTGTGGAAATTGCTTAGAATTTGGTGATGGGCCAGATGGGTGGTTAAACCTTATGTCTAAGATTTCCACATTTCATTTTCATTTTTAGAAAATGACGATTTTACCCTTCGAATGGTAAATCGGTTTCTAAAATTCCCGAAAATCACGAAAATTGCCAAAAAATAGGAAATGGGTCAATTGAGTGACCAAACCTGTTTTGACTCCGGATTCATTCCGAAATGATGATTTTGTCCTTTTTGGGCAAATTGTCCCCTTTGTCTCAAAATTTATGATTTTGCCCCTGATGGGCAAAATCATGTCTAAATCATTCCTAAGCCTGATTGATGCTTCTCTAGGCCAATATGACCTTATTAGGAATGCCATGTGATTTATTTGTACACTTGAATTCATCGATTTGTACTTTATTATTGATTGTGATTGCTATGATAGTCATTCCTATCTGCATGAACTCCTAGATTTAGGACTCGTACCCCACTCATCTGCATGAAATCTTAGGTCAGAAAATTCAGTCAACTTAGGTACCGAAAGGGCGTCAACTCTGACAGTTGACGTAACTAAGTCCCCGAACCCAGTTCTCTGGTTATCGCAGAATTGAATAGAAACTCCCGACTATTCAATAGGGTGGTCCAATCATACCCTCCAAAAAATGATTGGTGGCGACTCCTTGGCATGCACACTTAGCACATGTCACTAGACCACACTGAAGGTCGACTACGCATACCTCCGTTGCGATTTGGGTAATGAGCCTTGGGAGAGGCCCGCGTCCGACCAGACTGGACGGCCCATTAGCCCTCGAGAGCCCGACAACCTCGAGAGGGTCGCGACAGACTGGCGACTCCGCTGGGGACTTTAGAGAACTTGAGCCGATTAAAAAGTTGATTGATTTTTCTAACATGTTTTATGCAGATGCTCTTCAAGGTGAGGTACGTACTTTAACCCTTGAGGTGTTAAATGTTTTTGCAGATTGGAGAAATAAGGGGTGGAGTACTTGTTAACTCTGTTTTATGCAGGTTGGGCGTAGGAATGAATGATTGTGTGTATGTTTTATATTGAAGCGGTGATTGTTAAATAAGATGCATGTTTATCGCTTTAGCACGACACCGAAAATACACACAACCGCGCCTAAAACCCCGGGCGCCGCCTATAGGAAAACAATAGAAGGGATTGAAAATGGAATCTCCGTGAGGAAAAACACGGGGTAATCCACTTTTCAATTTCGCTCACTTCGAACTATGGATCGAGTCCCAATGCAACGATAGCTGTGCAATGGAATCGGCTCTTTCTAAAACTCGAGGTGGGAACCTTGACCTTAGGTGCCAAATCCTTTGATTTTTAGAAGTTTTATCCTCCCTTGTCTCATGTGCATGTCTTTAGATGGTTGGTATATCTAAAACCACCTAAAAAAAAAAATCGGTGATCCTGGAGTCACATCTCGAAGATTGGAACTGGGGCATCTCCAAGTGTTCGAGCCACATCCCTTTGATTGATTTGACATTCTTAGTCCTCTTGTATAAAATTAATTTTGCTGAGATCCTCTATATCTCGTCCCGTAGATTGATTGTATTAGGGATCTATTTGTATTGTATACATCTTGATAAGGCTCATTTCTATCGAAAATGGGGGCAAATTCCCCAAACCCGTGGAGCGTAGTGGAATTCGTCCCTTTAGTGCAAAACACATTGGGCCGCAGAGCCACTCGTTTGGTGAAAGGACGTATCGTTCCTAATTGATTTTTAATCAGATCTGGGGATAAGTTTTTCTCCATTCTTTTTATCTCAGGACGTCTCTCCTCTAACAAAGTCAATAGACGCAATAACAGAGTCGTCCGCATCAGAATCAAACCCCAAGATACGAATTTGGGTGAACGGTAACCTTGTATCGTTCCAATTTGGTCTTCCAAGACCACATGCCTAACGTGAGTTTTTACTCATTTTACAGGAAGTTGTTGGCGCTGAAAGCCTCAAATGAAAATAGTGCGCTAACAGGGAGACGAATAGAATCATTGGCCTTAGAAGTCAGGATTCCAGGAGATGGTCTTTGATTATAAGACCTAGTGGATGGTAAAAAGTATCGCTCCTACGTCACATGCTTTGACATGCATTTTGATAAAATCTTCTTTTTTTCCTTGAATAAAAGGAACCTTGAAGAATGGCGCTGGAGTGCGCCCAAAAACACAAATGGATCTTCTCTGGGGCAAATTCTTGAGAAGGATTCGTCGCCCAACCAGATGGGAGATCAAGGACACAAGATAGAGGGCCAAATTATGCAAGCCGCGCGTTTGTGTTCAAACGGAAACACAAAACAAGAACAAGGCGGTATCGTTCCAATTTGTCTTGAATTTTGGAACGCAAACTGACACCTAATTCCCTTCTTTGACAGGGGCTCGCCATCAAGGCGAAACAGGTTTTCACATCCCGTGTATTACCCAATGGAACACATGACCAAGGGTAAGATGTATCGTTCTAATTTATTGAAAAATTCATGAACGTACAATAACATGTTTCTTCCGCATTTTCAGGGATCTCCAGCCGCGGCGGGTAGGTAAGTATCCCTTTTCCCCAAGTCGTTGAAGATAAAAAAAAGTGTTAGGACTCTTTCAATCATTATGTCTGAAAAGAGGCATCGAATTTTTAAACTCATAGACATCCACAGTTGAAGTTGGGAGGTTGTCTGAACATGAATGAAACATGCATGTGCATCATAAAGCCCCATTCGGAGGAAATTTTTCGGAGAAAACAAAAAGAATTTTTCCAATAAAAATTGTTCAAACCGTTTAAGGGTGTTTTCTCAGACGAGAGGCGAATCCTAATCCAAACATGTCCAATACACACTTGAGAGATGAGTGAAGTGAGCAGATAACAAAATCTGGGTCTACGGGGGTAAGGACAATTTGCAGCGATTACATGGGTTGGGACGACGGAGGCATTCGTTTCATATTCCCCAAACACTACAGGTGACCGTTGATAACCCATTTGAACGGCGGTTCTCATTCTTAACCCTGTCAAGAACCACCCCACACCGGGACAAAAAGGAAGTAAGTCCAACAACGTCAGGAGAAAATGGTTAGAAATTTTCTTGCTCGGACTAATTAATCTTTGTGTGTTGTTTATATGGTAATCCAAGTGCCATAGGATGACGAGAAGCATTCATTCTTTATCCCATACACTGTATCATTTGCACAGCCAAGTTGAGCCTGCAAATTCATTTCATGAACCCATTGGTGATCATTCCAAGACGGATGTCGCACCACTTCAAAAATGGAAGAGTTCAAGACTCAGGGATTACGAAGAGAATTCCCGGACTGATATTTGAAGCATGTTTAGACTATATGTCTAACATGATCCCATGAAGATGAGAAAAATGGGAATTTCAAAAATGAAAATGAGAAAAATCCTCGGCATCAAGAAAAAGCAAAGTGCCTAGTAAAAGCAAGGCCGATGCTCGTGCAAGTTGTTTAATTGGTCCGCAATGAAGCTGGATGGGAAAAGGGGAAATCCCTGAAGGAGCCAAATCCAAAAGGACTGCTCCCCAAATGCTATCAAGCGCAGAACAAAGACATAGAAAGAGTCAGTCTCTGAATACAACAAGAGATGCTCTTTAAAGAGCTGGTGCACATCGCGAGATAGGTTGCGCGCCTCAAAGGCTAAAGATGCAGAAAAAAAAGGACAGGTGGCAAATCAGCAATGATCACCAATGTCAAACCCGTCACGAATTCTGGGCCAAAAATAAGCCTGTTTCGGTCCCCAATCCTACCAATGTTACAACCCCGAAACAGTCTTCTTTGACTAAGACACTTGGGTTAACGTATAGCTTAGCTCGAAGAAGTACGAGCAAGACTATTTCTTTCTCATTTTGCAGGGTTCTTGACTTGTAAACCCGAAGCAGATGATGAAAATTTTTATTCAATGGCCTTGACTCAAAAGTGAGTCCCCCTTGAAGATCAAGAACCAAGCCCAACATTACGGTCCCGTGGAAGACCTCCCGACCGATCAAAATGTATGCGTTGCGAATGAGCCTAAAACCTAGGCACAGGTTAGTAGGGAATTGAGTGCATCCCCTACAAAAAAAAAAATCACTATCGCAAAACAGGTGAGAAGACCTCATTGTCGAGAAATATTCCAATTGATGTTTTGAACAAACTCTTTTTGGAATTTTCAAACTGTTGATCCAGATTTTCCGTCCAAGGGATTTGTGATCACATTTGCATATTGCAAGAATGCTTTGGATAACCTCCAGCATCAAAATGCACATTTCATGATTAAAACTTAAAACATACGGTTTTGTCAAATGGACAGCCGTGGCCTTCCCAAAGATTACTAACGTTTTCTTGGTGAAGAAAAATCTTCCAGGCTCGAACTTCTGCAGGATTCTTGGAAACCCCAAATCCCAGAAAAACATTTGCTCCGTGGAGTGGAGCACGCAGGTTTGAACTTTCTACAGGATACCTGGAGAACCCAGCTTCTAGAATGTCGTCTCAACAAACTCAACTGAAGTTTTGTCAAAATAAAATCTTTCACTGCTTCAAAACTGAATTCCCGACAAATTTCGGGATCTTTCAAAAGAAGGGGTGAAGATGTGATCCCATTTCAAAATTTAGGCGGTCTCATCGGATGTGGAGAACCCTCGTCATGAGACCCCTTTTCAAAAATCAAGCAGTCCTAGCTTGACGTGGAGAACCCTCGTCCTAGGATCCCTTTTTCAAAAATATCAAACAGTCCTGGCATGACGCGGAGAACCCTCGTCCTAGGACCTCTTTTCAAATATCAAACAGTCTCATCGGACGTGGAGAACCCTCGTCATGAGACACCTTTTCAAAGTTTAGGCAGTCTCATCGGACGTGGAGAACCCTCGTCATGAGACCCCTTTTCAAACCAAAACAAAGGTAGATACCGCCTGAAGGGTCAAATGAAGGTAGATACCGCCTGAAGGGTCAAATGAAGGTAGATACCGCCCGAAGGGTCAAATCAAAGGTAGATACCGCCTGAAGGGTCAAATCAAGGTAGAAACCGCCTGAAGGGTCAACACAAAGGTAGATACCGCCTGAAGGGTCAACTCAAGGTAGACACCGCCTGAAGGGTCAACTAAAGGTAGAAACCGCCTGAAGGGTCAATCCAAAGGTAGATACCGCCATAAGGATCAATCCCATGGTCCGATCCACCATACGGATCAAAACTTTGACTAATTCTAAATGTTGGAGAAGTTATTTTCCTAGGTAAGCCTTACTGTAGGTGAACCGCTTATGGTCTGATCCACCATACGGATCAAAATCCTTGGCAAATTCCAAAGCATGGGATGCGCCTTCCTTAGGTTCCTACCAGTCGGGAACCCCATAATGGTATGATCTACCATATAGGTCAGAGCTTAATCTCCCTAGGATATTCTGAACGAGTCCTAGGTATCTTCTTGAAAGTCGTCGCAACCGGCAGCATCTGACAGGTGAGCTTCAGGTAAGCCTTTCTCACTCCGGCCCATGTTCGAATCGCAAGAGTAAACCGGTGATTAATTTGAGCATCCATCAAAAGACTTAAGGGTCCGATGTCATAGCATTTCTTTTCACGAGTCGAGTCGATCAGGACTCAGGTGTCACCTTGTCTTTGAGAGAAACCTCTGAGGGGATTCCTCTGATGAGATTCCTCTCAAAGAGGGGCAGCTGTTGACACCTAAATTTTGATCAAACTTTTATTTATTTATTTTTTTAAAAAAAATTCATAAAAATATCAAAAAAATATCATAAAATCACAAAATCAACTTTGGAAGCCTTGGCTTGGCCTTAGGAACCATTTTGACCAAAAAAAATAATTTTCATAATTTTCATTTTTTTAATATTTTCGAAAAATACAAAAAAAAAGAAGAAAATCAAGAAAAATAATATTTGAGGTCACAAAAATTATATAAGAATAGTCGGTATTTTTATTTTTATTTTATCTATTTTCTGACCTCATAAAACAGTAAAATTCAGGTTCGATTTTAGGTATTCTCTGATCACCATAAAATTGAATTTGGCAAAAATATTAGTAATAATTAAAAGGAAAAGGATTGAAAACATCATCATTTAAAAGGAAAAGATGAATAATCATTTTGTCTTCGCTTTTGATTATTTTATTATTATTATTACTTTCTAATATTTTATTATATTATTATTTTATATTTATTATTTTTTTATTCACCTCCCCCCTCTCATCATCCGTCTCCCCTCCTTCTTCCTCTTCCTCTTCTTTTCTTCTTGGCCGACGGTCCTTCCTCTTCTTCCTCCTCCTCTTCTTCTTCTTCTTCTTTTCTTCTTCTTCTTCTTAAAAAAAAAAAAATGGAATCCTCACCTTCGTGCACTATTTGCCTTCGCCTTCGACCCTTCCGCCGTCGTCGCTAGCCGTCGTACCTCAAAGCCGCCGTGAATAACCCAAGACCCGCGGCCTCCACCCGTTTCGAAGTTTGGTACGGGATTGTTTCGGATCGGGCCAAATTCGTCATCGCCAAAGCGCGCTATCGCCTCCGGCGACAGCCCCGGAGTCCTACCTCCTCCCTCGGAGCTTATGGAGCCTACGCGCCGCTGGTGGAGCCCAGAAACAGCCTCGGGTCACCACCCCGTCGTCGGAACGTGTCCGGACATGTCGGAGCGTGTCCGGGCGTGTCGGAGCGTGTCCGGGCGTGTCGGACGTGTCGGCGCGTGTCGGACGTGTCGGAGCCGTGTCGAAGCCGTGTCCGAGCAGTGTCGGAACAGTGCATGAACAGTGTCGGAACAGTGCATGAACAGTGTCAATTTTTTAATTTTTTTAATTTTTTTATTTTTTAGTCTTAATTTGTGAAATTGACTATCGACATTCTAATGGTGATCGACAGGTAACGGGCATGGGGATGGTCGCAGGTTGGGGCTGGGCGATTGAAGGCTGGTGTCCAATCCGGTATGTTTTACGTACCCGATCCGTATATCAGGATTATTTTTCTAAAATATTGCATTTATAGACTTGATTTGTATTTATTTGTTTCAGTCTAGTGGTTAGCTTATTTATCTGGTTGAGTGTTATCTATTGTCAAAGACATGCTTTTTGTTAAAATATTTTCTGAAAATATAAAAAAATATTAATAAATCAAAAATGCCAAAAAAAATGGAAAAATTAAAGAAAAACAAAAAAAATTGAGAAAAATTGCAGAAAAATTCTAAAAATTGTCCAAGGCTGAAAATGACAAAAAAATTGATTTGTTTTCATTTTTGGGATTTTCTCTCATTTAATCCAAAATGGCGATTTCACCCCTCAAAGGGTAAATCGTCTTTGATATTCTGATGAATTGTGGAAATTGCTTAGAATTTGGTGATGGGCCAGATGGGTGGTTAAACCTTATGTCTAAGATTTCCACATTTCATTTTCATTTTTAGAAAATGACGATTTTACCCTTCGAATGGTAAATCGGTTTCTAAAATTCCCGAAAATCACGAAAATTGCCAAAAAATAGGAAATGGGTCAATTGAGTGACCAAACCTGTTTTGACTCCGGATTCATTCCGAAATGATGATTTTGTCCTTTTTGGGCAAATTGTCCCCTTTGTCTCAAAATTTACGATTTTGCCCCTGATTGGCAAAATCATGTCTAAATCATTCCTAAGCCTGATTGATGCTTCTCTAGGCCAATATGGCCTTATTAGGAATGCCATGTGATTTATTTGTACACTTGAATTCATCGATTTGTGCACTTTATTATTGATTGTGATTGCTATGATAGTCATTCATATCTGCATGAACTCCTAGATTTAGGACTCGTACCCCACTCATCTGCATGAAATCTTAGGTCAGAAAATTCAGTCAACTTAGGTACCGAAAGGGCGTCAACTCTGACAGTTGACGTAACTAAGTCCCCGAACCCAGTTCTCTGGTTATCGCAGAATTGAATAGAAACTCCCGACTATTCAATAGGGTGGTCCAATCATACCCTCCAAAAAATGATTGGTGGCGACTCCTTGGCATGCACACTTAGCACATGTCACTAGACCACACTGAAGGTCGACTACGCATACCTCCGTTGCGATTTGGGTAATGAGCCTTGGGAGAGGCCCGCGTCCGACCAGACTGGACGGCCCATTAGCCCTCGAGAGCCCGACAACCTCGAGAGGGTCGTGACACTACCAAAAGCAACAATCCCTAATATGAGCTATATAAATTACAATCCACTAAAAATAGAAGAAGTTAGGCAAGCGAGAATCTTTTTTTCCAGCAGTAGCTAAATCAGTTCTCGGATGCGTCTTCTCTTAGAACCAAGAATCGGGCCAGTTCCAACAGACTCCCAAAAATTAGAACCTGTACCCGAAAATGTTTGAACAAGAACCAAGTTTTGGGCCTATTTTTCGGGTGGTTCGATCCGATTTTCGAGTAAACCCGATTCGGTTGCACACCCCCAGAAATATGGGCACCTGATGAAAAGTTGCTATCATCTTTTTCACCTATATAGGCTCGTTTCTTACTTGAATTGTAAGCGCATATGAGATAAACTCATGGTATAAAAAAATACTTTTGAAGAATATATAAATGTTATACTTTTAGAACACATGTAGGCTCCGTTTATTCCAACAAAAATTAATGATTTCAAAAATATTTTCCTAAAAATTATTGCTCGTATCACTTAAAAATAATTAGACTGTGAAATATGTATCGTTACCAATAAATTTATGTATGATCATTTTATGGGCAATGAAAATATACTTCGGTCATTCATTTTTGTTAGCAATACAAGCGATCAATTTTAAAAAAAAAAATAGTTTATAGTTATTTATTTTTCGAAAAAAAAAATGGAGGGATAGTGTTGCACTTCCTTCTTTGTAAGTGTGATGTCAATATGTCTAGCTACCACTAGAAAATGAATATTTATTAAAGTCTCGTTATACTTTACTCCTTTTCAATGGATCGGATCTCATAATTGGATTTTATCGTATAGTATATTTTTATCAAATACGTCAAGACGATAACAATAAAATTTAGTTGACGTAAGATTGTCCATTAAATTTTGGATTACATGCGTAATCATCTATCGAAATATTCTCAAATGAAGATTCTTATTTTTTATGTCTATTTTTGGTCCGTTAAGAAAAGGGTTAGTACAGCGAAAAATTTCCAAATTGATGCACATATAATAAATTTACCCCAAACTATAAGAGATATAAGTGGTCGCATCGTCTGCTAAACGAACAAGTCCGATACATACGATCCACGCTTCGACCAAGTAGAAGCCAGGTCCCCCCGCCGCCGGGGGGGTGGGGTGGGTTGTGGGAAAGAGGGAATGCAATGGTGGTTCTGTCAACGTAATTTCGGAGGAAGTCGAACCGCGACTTCGGTTGGTGGGAGTCGGTGAAGGTCAGCATAAGCATGCATAAAGTATGAAAAGCTACTGTTCCGGCGACCAAGACTTAGGCACAGAAACAGAAAACAAATCAGATTCCATAGCTTGGACGACGGTGACCTCCTTCCTAACCCAGAAAACAAATGTGAAAGAGAGAGCCAAAGACCTCTTGGTCTTTCTTTAATGGTCGAAAGACGACAGGCTCATCTGTTGTTACTAAACACAGTGACAGCGATATTAAAATTTAAAATATTAGGGTCGGGAGTCGATTGGCGAATCTGATACGTGAAACAAGTGCGTTGGAACTTGGAAGTCATGTGATGTCCAATTCAAGCGGGTCCAGTCTAGAGTCTACGAAAGACAATGTGAACTGAGACGGACTTCATGTGGGGAAATTGGGCGGGTAGTTAGGAGAGAAGGGTCGTGAAGCACGAGCACGAACACGAACGCCGCCCTCCGATTCCCATTGTCGATAATCAACGTCTTTGATTTACTAAGACTAGGCGCACAAACACAAAAAAATGAAAGAACAACGAGCAGAAAGAGAAATCGAGACACGAGATTTATCCTGATTCACTCTTAAATTAGAATCACATCCAGCAAAGACTTTCTACTATAAATATCAATTCACATCACTCTGTTACGACTTTCAATTACAAGAAGAAAAAAAATTACACGCGACGGAAACTATTCATGAGCTCTTGTCCAAACTATCAACAAAATACCAACCCACACCCAAATTCATGAGATCCCCGCGCCTGCCTCCCGGACCACATCTCAATATGATTGATAGGTCATCAATATGAACATTACTTAGATACAATTGAGTTAGTGCTCCTTAATCTATAACCATTAATCAGTGACCTGGTCGGAGAGGAATGTGTATATACACACATGCGCACATACATATGTTCACATATAATTTTAGAATTCGGAAGCACGGACATGAAGACTTGGAGCTAATCAAAGACCCACAAAACATCCTATAGGTTCGATTAAGCTTGGGTCGTTGATCAACATGTAGATGGTCCTGATTCAGAGCAGTTTGGAGTCGATCCGTTAGACTCGAACGGACGATCTCTATCTTCCGAGCTACGAAATAAGGTCACGAGTCAAATCGGTCAGATCATTTGGGAAATGGGGGTGGAAGCAGCCAAGAAAGTTAAAGGCAACTCTAAACTTTCCCCACTATTATACAATCCACTCGAGTCAAGTCGATGGCGAACCAGCCAGCGAAATTGTCCCTGGGGCCCCGCCTCTCCACCCACTCACGCTAGCCCTCCCCCGAGTGTATAAAGCCAGGGGCCGCGAGGCGAGTGAACCTCACAAGCGTCGCCCTTAAATTTCTATTGGGCCATCATATATCTCCGCTGGTAGTGCCTGGTAAGAGCCACCATCAGGAGCGACGGCAATGGCACCTCAGGATCCACTGGTGTTCGAGGTACGGAGGCGGGAGGCCGAGCTGGTCCGCCCGGCGAGGCCGACGCCCCGCGAGTACAAGAGGCTGTCGGACGTCGACGACCAGGAGGGCCTCCGGTTCCAGATCCCCGCGATCCAGTTCTACCGGGGCGACGGCACGGGGAGGGACCCGGCGCGGGCCGTACGGGAGGGTCTCGCGAGGGCGCTGGTGTTCTACTACCCCTTCGCGGGCCGCCTGAGGGAGCTCCCGGGGCGGAAGCTGGTGGTGGACTGCAACGAGGAGGGGGTGATGTTCGTGGAGGCGGACGCGGACGTGACCCTTGACCAGTTCGGGGACGCCCTCCAGCCTCCCTTCCCCTGCCTGGAGGAGCTCCTCTTCGACGTGCCCGGCTCCTCCGCCGTCCTCGACGCCCCTCTCTTGCTCATTCAGGTACGTACAGAGCCCCCATGTGTCCCCCATGTGTGTCGTCTCAGATTTTTGGATGGGTCCACTCCTTTCTTTGTTGGCGCAGAGATCCACAGAACCCGATGGATCCGACCGTAAAGCATGTTTGTCAGTCTCCTTATGGGTACATGGGCCCTTAACTCATTTCTTGAACGTACTACCCTTCGGAAATGCATCATCTTACCTTGATCAAATTAGGCTATTCAAATTAAAATAAACGGCCTAATTTTGAAAAGGTGAAAAGGAAAAAAATTATGGGAGTGAATTTTTAAAAATTTTGAAAAAGTGATATGGATCAAATCAGATCGTTCATTTTGATTTGGACGGTCCGATTTGATCAATGTCACCCTAACAATATTAGGGAATTTGGATCCCTATAAAGACCATACAGATTGTCATAAATTATTAGAAGTTTGAACCGCTGTCCAAAGATAAATGGTTCTAAAAAAAATAGAATTAATCCATACTTTCAATCATAAGAACCAATTTATCCAAGGAAAATTCCATGCTCTGAGTGGTGGCCCCGGGCCGTTTTAGCCACAAGCCAAGGAATGGGATAAAAATCATGCACAGATCATTTCGTGCATCACGATACCACCAAAGGTTTTTGGAAATTCAATTACTGTGCCCCACCTGGTTTTGATGGTGGAATGGTCTGTGTCCAGGTGACTCGGCTCAAATGCGGGGGCTTCATCTTCGCGGTGCGTCTCAACCACACGATGAGCGATGCGGCGGGGCTGGTTCAGTTAATGAACGCCGTGGGGGAGATGGCGAGAGGCGCCGATGCCCCCTCCGTCCTCCCCGTGTGGCAGCGGGAGCTCCTGGACGCCCGAGACCCGGCCCGGATCACGTGCACCCACCGGGAATACGATCAGGTGGAGGACACTAGAGGCACCCTCATCCCGCTCGACGACATGGACCACCGCTCCTTCTTCTTCGGGGCTGCCCAGATGTCTGCCCTCCGTAGCCGGGTGCCTCCCCACCAGCGGGCGAGCTCCACCTTCGAGGTCCTCACCGCGTGCCTCTGGCGATGCCGCACCATCGCGCTCCAGCCCGACCCCGAGGAGGAGGTGCGGGTGCTGTGCCTCGTCAACGCCCGGACCAAGTTCAACCCTCCCCTGCCAGCCGGGTACTACGGGAACGCGTTCGCCTTCCCCGTGGGGGTGACGACCGCGGACAAGCTCTGCGGGAACCCGCTGGGGTACGCGCTGGAGCTGGTGAAGAAAGCCAAGGCGGACGTGACGGAGGAGTACATGAGGTCCCTGGCGGATCTGATGGTGATAAGGGGGAGGCCCCACTTCACGGTGGTGCGGTCCTTCCTGGTGTCGGACACGACCAAGGCCGGGTTCGGCAACGTGGAGTTCGGGTGGGGGAAGCCTGTGTACGGGGGCCCGGCCAAGGGGGGAGTTGGGGCCATCCCTGGGGTGGCCAGCTTCTACATCCCCTTCAGGAACAGGCAGGGCGAGGACGGCATCGTGGTCCCGGTGTGCTTGCCCGCAGCGGCCATGCGAACGTTCGTGCGGGAGCTGGACGCCTTGCTGAACGATCCGCCGCCTACCACCACCACCCCCAACAAGTCAACCTTCGTCATTTCCTCCTTGTGAACTGCATCCGCCCAAGCAAAATTCCAACTTCATCGTGGGGATTGACCTCTAAGTTTTCACTTGTTTCATGCTGCTGCTCTACTATAGAAATGAGAGACCAAGGCTTGGCTTTACTTCAGCTTTTGCCCCACGTTAATACGTGGGTTTGCGGTTGTAAATTGGTTTAGTTACCAAGAGTATATCACAAGTGGTGATTAGTGATTAAATTACCACTCCCTGTTCAATAAGCCAATGTAGCACACTCAATGCTGGATTATTTGGTCCAATGTGTTATATTTGTAAGGACTAAAGTGCGCATCTCCATCGTTAGATCTAACTGATCCCATGTAAGTCCCAAAAAAGAAGCGGTGAAACCCATGGGCACCAACGCTATCGAGCCGTCGTAGTCGATACACGACGATGATTTTGTGAATTAATGGTATAATTTTATTTAATTGTTACATAAATCCAACAAGAATTTTATTCGGTATGCCGAAGATGTGAAGGAAATTATAGCACAAATAGGGTTCCGGTGTCGACACGTAAACGGTTTTTAATTTTGGTAAACAAATCGATTTGATTAGTAGGTAAAATTACCTATTTCATGGCTGCTTATGTGAAAAATTGCTTTATGCCGACCATTTATTTTACTAATACAATAAAAAAAAAAGTTAGTAGCTTTCATTAAAAATTAGAGATTTGAGAAACGAACGTGTGACAATATCATGATAAAATCTCAATCAAAAGTGTTATAAATGACAATATATATATAAGTCATGACAAGGCCCACATTTGATATTATATATATATTAGTCGTGACAGGACCCACATTTGATATTATGGCTAGCATTCTATCGTGAAACTCTTAGACGATCATGTTAGCGGGACCCATGACCCAAAAAACTATCACCTAAGAAAATGATGAAGTTGTGGGCACAAAGCAGAGGTGGGGACGGCCGGACCGGAGCGATCTCACGTATGATTCCAAGTCAATGTGTCCAAATGTCATCAAGTCGTGTCGTCCCTCTTTCTTGTAGAGGCCTGTGGTTGACCGAGCATCCTGCTTCCCAATGCCTTTTTGTTTTTGCCCTTTGGCTTCTCTCTCTCTCTCTCTCTCTCTCTCTCTCTCTCTCTCTCTCTATCTGAATCTGAGTACTGTTACATAACTGCCGGCCTCCCAAAGCATATAACCTTCTGCTTTGGCCCTATACACTATACACCAAGCACAGCTGAACAATCGCACCACACCACACCACACCACACCACATGGACACCAGAAGATCGAACCGAGGCACCGGACCGCCTCCCACGAATGGCCGCAAGGATAACAAAGACGAGGACCTCCTCCTCTTCCGGGAATTGCATCGCCGCGAGAAGGACCGCGCCATGAACCTCCTCCTGCCCGTTTCCGATGAGTTCGAGCCCAACGGGATTCCAGGTAACGCCGCCCTCCCTCTCCATGGACAGTTGGTCTTGTTGTCTGTGTATATACTGCGAATTACACACTGCTCCGGCCCCGATCTCGATTCAGGAAACTATCCTCTACCTATCTACAAAGCCGCGTCGGGTAGAAACGAATTCCTCACCGAGAACGACAAGAACGATTATGACTGGTACGTTAGTCGCCCTTCTTCACTCGAGAGTCCTTGTGTTTTAACACATTCCTATATGTGCCCTCTTCAATTGCTCATACGTGTTATGGATCATGAGAAGCTGCTGAACTCTGTTTAAGGTTGAAGACCCCTCCAGCAACTCCTCTATTCCCATCCCTAGAGATGGAAGCTAACGCAGGGGACCACCCGATGCAACGGGAAATACCGATTTTGCAGCCTCTTTCGCGGGTAATGGTACTGTGGATGATGACAACGGCCATCTCAGCTTTTTATTTTGAACATACTACTTTTTTTCTTCTGTGCATGCCTGCTAGAACTAGAAGTAGGATAATCTGTTAAACATGTTCAAATTGTGGCGTCGTGAACATTCTGACATGAATTGTGCGGGCAATACACCTAGCATTAAACTGATTTTGCAAAAGCATGATGCACAGAATGCGCGGATGGTTTTGTTCGATTCAACCTGTGTCGGTTTTGCCAGTTCACTCCGTAAATAAGGTTCTGGAAACTTTTCCAAACATGTAGCTAGTCTTCTGCAAACAAATGCGCGCGCGCCAGACTTGCATTTCAGGTAAGCAGCTAAATGAGAACCATTTGCCCCAACATTGTACGAAGGCCTGCAGCTCGTGTCGGATTGATCCTGATGGAGAACAATTCCACACCTTAGATCCTCTCCCCGAAACTAACTAGTAAATGGCATAGCAATCTCTCGTTAGTCATCTTCACGAGCCTAAAGAAAATCGACGAAATTTTCTAGCATAAAGATCGCTCTTGTGGGCTACTCATATGAGAAGTAGCATTCAGTTTCAATTCATGGAATCAACCTTAAACTCGCCTAGTTATCTGATTGCGCAACTATAAACCCATTGTCCTGTGCTGCGATCAAAGGATTATACTGTTCACAATGTCGAGTATAGGAGCCTGATGACTCATAAACATCCTAACCAGTTTGCAGGAATGGCTGGCGGGAGAGAAGCAACCAATGGAACCCAAAAGTCTCCACGAAACAAGCCGAAGACTCCTCCGTCATCTGCATCAGTAACCCAAAAGAACAGTCTCCGTTCAGCTGATCGCAATAATCGTTCTCCGTCCTTATTTATTCTGAATCAGAAGATGACTCAAGAGCTGGGACTTGCCAAAAAGACGGAGGCAGCTCCCAATGCATCAAAGCCTGCCAGTGCGAGCCACAGATTGGGTCGTTTCAGCTGCGTTACCAAATCCACGGGAGCAGACCTTAATGCAATTAGGCCAAGCAGTATCAACAATAAGAGAGGCGTGTCGCCACTAACAAGGTCGACGATACCCGCCCAGTTTCCGGGTTTCTCCAATGAAACTCCCTCTAATCTTAGAAAAGATCGTCCGGCATCTACTTCGCGTGGTCGGCCAAGCAATAATTCGAAACCATCGGTAACTCCTCAACCGCCGGAACCCTCCGCAGCACAAAGGAGACAATCATGCTCCCCGAGTGTGACCAGGGGTCGGAAACTGGAACAGAAATCCGGAAACGTCGCAGGGATCACGGCGCCATCCTCGCAGCCTCGTCAGAGGGGCACCAGTCAAACAAGACAGGGTCCACAAGTATTACTAGGGAGCAGAATGGTGGAGAAAGTATTGAATGCTCGAAAAGCAGGCAAACCTGCAGGACCAAATATTGGTTTCCCGTGAACCGAGTGGCTTTTTCATGCTCTGCCCCCAACAAGGCTTTGCACTTGAGGTTCAATAGAAGGGACACAACCCCTCAAGGCTCAAACCATCAGAAAGACAAAACAGGTTTTGGACTGTGTCCTGCCATCAATGTCGCTGACGCGATTTGCCAATGATAATACCATGGTGCGATTTGTCGTTTTGGATTTCGAGAACGAAGAGCGATTGATATGAATATGTGGACGCTCCTAGTACTGCCTATTTTCATTTCGGTTCTGAAACTTTAAGACGATGAACACTCATATACCATCTACTTCGTTTCGGTAGTCCTCAAGATTCTGTATGAACAACACTAGCATCTCCTAGCCCGGGCGATGCATTTGAAATGCATTATTCATGGAATGACCAAATGAAAGTACTTCAAAGCTGCAGAAAAATGTGGTGATGACATGCACGAAATACAGCAATGAACGAACAAGCTTCGAGGATATCTGTCAAATGAATACTGCCGGTGCGATTGGAAATCACTTTCCTAAGCCCACTGGGCTATAAAAAGGCCACTGGACAAATACAAGTACCGTTTGTCAAAGGTTTTTAAAGACCTCTAAACCAAGGCAGGCCCAAAGCTACAAATCCTAAAGCACCTTTGGGCCTTAGGATTTGTGCATTTCGGAAATGCAAATATATTTTTCTTTCCTTCCAACTTTACCCTTGCTAAAATTTCAGTATTACGAAAATGCCCTCAAATTTATTTGCCTTACATGACTTTGCCGGCCAGGGGTGTTCAACCGGACCGGGTTTACCATCAGCCCACCCGAAAAACAGGGTCGAGAATCAATTCTTGCTCAAACTGATCTGGGAATCGGTTTCAATTTTTGGAACCAGTTGAAACCGATCCGGTTCCCGGTTCTACTCGGACTTATTTTAGAATCGATTTTTAGTTACTTTTTAAAATAAAAAAAAAACACTAGTGTTGATTCCAAACTTTGTTTCATAAAGAAAATATATTGACGTCCATGTATGGAGATAGAGAATCTTTTATATTTTGCTGAAAGAATGTCATAGAAAGATGCGACATGCAACATTTTTATCGATACTTATATTATTTTGATGGAAAAAAAAAAGGAAAATAGGTTTTTGGGTAGACTCTGAAACCAGACCAAAAAACATGATCGATTCCAAAATAGATTCCATGATAAATAGGGTCAGTTCTCGATTCCAAAAAGTAGGAATCAATTATAGCATGGTCTGTTTCAGGGTCTAGGTCTGGACCTGACCCACCAGGCTCATGCTCACCCCCCTGCTAAGGACTCGGCCATAGGCAAGCGACCGACGTCCAGTTTGGCCCGGCGACCTGAGTTCCGATGGCAAAGGGTTGAGGTATTTTTTTTTTCTTCTTCTTGAAAACAAAAGTGGAAAAAAAATCCTTTACAAAATGTAGTTTTTTTCAAAAGACATTTAATTAAAAATTGCAATCCCAACGTTTTTTTAACCATGCACCCTGTCAAATTCTATTGGCATTTTGGAATAGCTATGTTAAATATTTTGCATTTTTTCAAAGGCTTTTCCAAACGTGTTACCAAATGCGTTCACAAGGATATTTATGCTCTAAAAATCAACTAGCTAAAAATTGACTTTTGTACTTTTGTTTCTGATTTTAACTTCTGAAAAGAAGTAAATTTTTTTATACTTTTTTAAGTGGTTTCAAAACTACTTTTGAAATAAAAAAATGCTCCAAAAAAAAATGAAGTTCCCTAATCAATCGAATTTTTATTCCAAAAATTACGTTTTTTTTTTTTATCAAAATTCCAAAAATTACATCCCTAAATGAATTTCTGCTCTAAAAAGTATCGTCAGGCGGTCTAACGCCCCGAGTTGATCATCACATTAATTGGCATTTAATGCCTTCATAACCATCTTGCTGCCATGGGCATTACTGCAAACCTAGCTCCTGGGAGGCTGGGACATTCTGCTTTTGCAGCTGCTACTGACAGTTCTTTCTTTGACCGACATTTGCTACCAAAATATCTCTGAACATTGCATGCTAGCCATTCACCGGCCACTGATTCAACCTCCTACTAATTTAAATCTGAACACCACAATTCTCTCATTCACGGTACAATTCAAACAGTAAATTAACACGTATAAAATACTCATTAATTAAAAAATTGTAATAAAAAATAACTTACTAATACCGTAAAGCTAGCAGTTTCCTTTCCACCTACCTCTCTCGATAGTGTTTTCTACTGCTCATTCCAGTTCGTGCAAGACATGCTAGAATTAGGTGGGACTGATCTCCAAAGTTGGAAATGCTTCAGTACGTTCCAACTTTGCCAAAGCTGGCGTTCAGGACTATGGTGTACAATACAAAGCGAGCTGAATAGAGAGTGGGTCTAGGACCCGAGTCGACCGACGTAGATGGAGCAACAGATGGAGAACAGGCAAGTGATATTCAAGGGGTTTATAGACAGGGCTCCAAGGGAGACGGACATGGAGTTGAAGGTGGGAAGCATCGGCGGCGACCTCAAGGCGCCTCCAGGAACAGGTGCTTTCCTGGTCAAGAATCTCTGCCTCTCTTGCGACCCCTACATGAGAGGACGTATGCGCGATTCTCGCTCTTCTTATATCCCCCCTTTCGTTCCTGGTCAGGTATAACTTCTCCGGTCCGTGTCCTGGCTTTCTGTCTTGCTCCTACTCTCTTCTCGCGTTCGATACTAACGTCCATGAATTCCACGACCGCGTCATTTCTATTGGCGGGAAAACTAAACCTGTGTTCGAGATATAGCTGCCCATGCACCCGTACAAACATCGACCGCTCCGAGATTGGATCGGTTTCTACTCAACATATCGGTGCCCAGACCGTCCTCGCTATGAAATGACAAAATACCAATACTTGTTTTGTGATCATCTGCCTATACTTTATAAACTCAACTTGGGGGCTTGTGACCAACCAAAACGGTTTACTTGGTGCAGCCCATCGAAGGGTTCGGTGTTTCCAAGGTTATTGACTCCGACGATCAGGATTTCAAGCCTGGGGATCTAGTTTCCGGGCTAACTGGCTGGGAAGAATACAGCTTGATAAGGAAGACTGACGAGTCGCGAAAAATCGAGCAACATGATGTCCCTCTGTCATATCACCTGGGCCTTCTCGGTATGTTTCTCCTACCATGCCTGCTTACTTCATGAAGCATCTCTCAGACGTGTTTGTCTGATGCATTTCTCAGGATAAGGCTTTCATTGATAGGTGAAAAGCCCCCGTAAACGATGCTAGTTCTACTTTAGGAGCCTCATTGCATTCACCTGCAAGTCTCTTTAGCTAAAGATTATTTTGCTTGATATACAATCTTGGGGATGCTACCATCAGAAACTTCCATTATCGGCTTCTGTCTAAATCGATAGCATGAGAATCCAGATGGGTCGTATTTGTGCAACAAGGACAAATTTTAGCATAAATTTCTAGTCAATCGAATTCTGGGTCGACTCGTAGCCCCTTTCATCAGTTAATCAGATGGTTGCTTCAGTGCAGCTTGGATATTGATACCATCTTCCATAGAGTTTGCCGCTAGAGGTCGATATTTAAAGTTTTGAAAGCCAAATGACTTGTTCAGAGGTTTCTAAATTGCCATCAAATGTGCAATTGTGATCGGCATACAGCCTACAGGTGCATATTGTTTTGAAGCATAGTTTCCGGTAGCTGCTGTTTATTAAGTATTTGGTGGACCTACTGCACAATTAGTTTTGTCAAATTTCATTGTATGTTTTGCGAAACAAATCGTACTCAACTCAATGATGCGGAAAATTTACATGGCATAAAAAATTCCCTGGTGTATAGTCAGCACAAGCATCTTCATGGTAGCACAATCCTCTTCATGGTTCCTAAAAATATATTTTGTGCAGGTATGGCAGGATTTACTGCATATGTAGGACTTCATGAGATATGCTCACCTAAACAAGGAGATGCTGTCCTCGTCTCTGCAGCTTCCGGAGCAGTTGGACAGCTTGTTGGCCAACTTGCTAAATTGCATGGCTGCTATGTAGTTGGAAGTGCTGGCTCAAGGCAAAAGGCAAGTTTGTTAGTCATTGGAAATTACAGTGTCATTCTTTTAACTGCAGATTGCAGAGAGAAACATCCAAAAGTTCGAGTATTAAGTGTTTAGGTTGACCTGCTGAAGAATAAACTTGGATTTGATGAGGCTTTTGTCTATAAAGAAGAGCCAGACCTGAATGCTGCTTTGAAGAGGTCAGTGCTAATAATATTTGCATGTTGAGAGGCGAACCGTGGACAAATCATCTTGATCATCTTTCCTTATATACTTTCTGGGAAAGATCATAGATGCTTATGTATGTTCCTCCTTGTAGTCTTTTCAATTGAGTGGCTAAACGGAAATGGTGGGCTAACAGGTACTTTCCTCAAGGCATCGACATCTACTTTGATAATGTTGGGGGAGACATGCTGGATGCTGCACTTCACAACATGCGTGTCGATGGGCGCATTGCAGTCTGCGGCATGGTATCGCAGCATAGTCAAACCAATCCACAAGGGATCCACAACTTGTTCAATCTGATAACAAAGCGCATCAGGATGCAGGGGTTCCTGCAAAGCGACTACTTGCACCTCTTTCCCCTCTTCTTCAATCAAGTCCTGGAATACTACAAGCAGGGGAAGATCTCTTATGTGGAAGACGTGGCTCAGGGATTGGAGCATGCTCCCGCTGCGTTCGTTGGCCTGTTTTCCGGTAGAAATGTTGGCAAGCAGGTCATTCATGTCGCCAGTCCATAGGATGGCTAATGAATTTGGGAGAAACCAGGGAAGAAGTGTGAGGGCCTATCCCATCCAAGCACCATGTTGAGAATCTTTTCCTTTCCCAGTTCGGCATAAAAGTACCGGTGAGCCGGGCAAAAGATCACAGCATTTCAATTCCATCTCTCCAATGTTGATACTGTAACATCGAGCAACTTCAAATACTGGTGCAGTAAGGATAGTCTTTCTTGGTTGCTGGTCATGTCTCGAGTTCATGGCAAGTAGCGTTGCCTTCCCAGCCGCAACTGGGTTTTCGGAAATTCCAGTCTCTATTGCCTGACCCCGGGTCGAATTTCTGAAGTTCCGGGTGTATGCGGAAACCACCTACTGGAAAAAAGAAGAGGAATCCTGAGGCCTATCCTAAGGATGAGTAATAAGAAAGTTTGGACAAAAATAAATGAAACCATATATCCCTTGAACCTTCCCTTGAGGAGAACTGGGCAAGAATTTCTTCTTCATCCCTCCTCCCCACATCTTCTTTCTCTTCTTCTAAAGTGGTGGAATAGTAAAGTATCAACAGTTTATTTGTTTTTATAGATCCTACCATCGGAAGCGAAGTTTTAGTAATGAAGATAGTCATCTACCAGAGAAACAAACGCTTAACAATCTAGTTCTGCTTTAAAGGAAGTGGGTGACCACCAGAGTAAGCATAATTTACCAACTTTACCCATGTAGAAATTCACCGCTCGAAACAAAAACTTAGATGTGAAAAGCTCAGAAGTTAGTTACCAGCAAAGGATGGAATTTGCCTTGTACTATTAACCCTAATTCACATGTATGTGCCTTGCACAGATCCCATGCTGAAAAAAAGAGAAGTAGCTGATAGGCATTGCATATGATGTTGCTTCAGGAGGACGAGCGATAGTGAAGCATTGCAATACCTTTTGGCTTTTGTTAGTCACTTATGAAAGCTTCACCATTACCGTTATCTACATTCAACGCTGGATTCAACAAGTCGATAAACTAGCTCCATTTGTATCCAGGATTCTCACCGTTGCCCGTGCCACTAGATACGCTTGGCTTATTGGCATCCCTCCCTACGGCACACAACAATCAGCCCTTGATCAAGCCCCTCAAGCAACAACCATCTAGTCCGTGCCAAGAAAACAATTCCGGCATGCATCAAAGGTATGCGTGAGCCCAATCGACAAAGGGGTTAGGAAATTGATCACTGCCAAATTTTCTTGCTGAGCTCCCTCAAATAGTCATAAAAATCTGTGCAAATTCGTTATCTTTAACCAACCTTGGAGTCTCTCCAAGACTCCCCAAGTCATGTTATTCTACACTGACTCACTGTGACATTCACCTCCAGCTCTTCTCAAACTAGCCTCTCCAAACTTAGCTGCACTGATTTTTGGCACTGCACACATGAGAGTCTCTGCTTGGCTAGTAAGCGATGGTCACTCTCTTATTCTCGAAAGTTACACCGTATATTTGCTGATCCTTATTCTTTTTTTTTTCCCGAATGAAATGATCCAGCGTTGCTGTCGGTAGCACCATACGCTCATCTAGTTCCGACTGGTCTGGATAGACGTGGCTCTTACAAATTCAGTTGTGTTCTAAGTCTATTCAATTGGCCTTTGCTCCGACACAAGGTGCCACAGAATTGCTTTTGTCAACTCTACTTCCGACAACAGACACTGGATTTTCTAGAATATGGATCATATGATGACTCTCAGTCATTGAAAGAAGGACAATCTTCCTTCTCTCCACCCTAATTATCCAAACCTAAATTAAATTTTTGTCATCATTAGCATTCTTAGCCACACTAACAACCACATTACCAGCTACTTTCTCAATCCTTTCCACATTGACATCATGTAGACCTTTAGTTTGATTTCAGTTTCCCCTGTCTCGTCACCATGATACTACACATGCAAGTCAATAATCTCATAATGGAGATGACGATACGAGGCTGCATTTGGAAAGGCTTTTGGGAAAAACTTTTGGAAAAATGCCAATATATTTGGGCTAAAGAGATTTGGTGAATGCAAATAATGTATGGTAAAATGAAATTGAAAAGTGCATTGAGAGGTAACTTTGGGGAAAATATTATTTGATGAACTTACATTTAAAAAGTCCTTTGGTGTGCCAATTTATTTTTTTTAACTTTAAATCGTTTAAAATTACGAAAAATAATAATAATGGCAATTTTTATATTTTCACGTTGAGAGTAACTTAAAAGGCACATATTAACAAATTTATAAGTTACAAAAGTGAAAATTTAATTACTTGCATGCAATGATATCAAAAGATCATTATAATGAATATGATCACATGAATTATGAGTATAGAAATAAGTTCTCCTTAATATTACAAACTTCCTTAACTATTAATTCAATCCATAAATCATGATCAACTCAATATCCGTGCTTTCGACCCAAAAAAAAAATCCATGGTAAAGTGTAATTTCTTGTCATCAGATTTGGCTCCTCACACTCTACTCATTTCCATGCAAAGAAATTTAGGAACATAAACAAGAACCTGATAAAAAAAATTGCTCCATTAAGATTACATTGATTGACAAATGAAATCCTCTAGAGCCTTTGATTGACAAATGAAATCCTCTAGAGCCTTGAAATCTGGAGCCTTTTGGCCATTCCGCTTTTCTGCTGTTGAAGGCTGGACTTCCGGAACGCTATTTCCAGTAATCTGAGTCTACAGATCCATCAGAAGCCTAACCTCTGCAAGAAAGAACGCCAAAGATTAAAATACGCAAACAAAATGTAAACCTCTTATGAAAGCAAGATAAATTTTGGCAATGAAAAATGATCGCTCGGGAGTATCTGAAATAATGCGCTTTTTCATGCTGCTCTTGCTTTCAAAAACATCGGACCGATGTTTCTTGTTATTTCTCATTCGAGGTATATATTCTCAAAAAGTTCGGGAAATACCATCCCGAATGTGCAGCTACTATAGCATGCCACTAGAGTAGTAGACTATAATTGACTCAGCCAACACTATTCTACTTAGCGAAAATAGTTATGATATCACAACTCACCAAGAACTAAAATAAGTGATACTAGTTCTACATTTTGTACCAAAAATATAAAGTTTTGACTACAAGTTTCAGAGCACACTTCCAAAAGACTCAACCAAGTATTCACTTCCAGTATGTTAAAGCCCTGGACTACTCAAGACAGAAGCGAGCAACCGCATCCCTTTGGTACGATGATGCAAATTTGAACTGGAATAGCTTTAGGTGAAGCAACAGCAAGAGTTGGAACAGAATGTTCTCTCTTGCTTTGACTAAGAATAGAGAAATCCCTTCCCTTCAAGCACCAAAACATCAGTCAAGTGTATAATTTAATAAAACAACTAGATCACAATACCCCTCATAAGAGGCTTTCGTAACGGAACTGATCTAGCAAATTGATCGTCTAGCATGGTGGTGAACATTGAAAACTACTCTTGCAATACATCTACCTTATGAAACCAGGACAAGGATATATGGTGATCAGAAACTGACATTTTCTGATTTCTTCAGCTGACTTGTAGTTCCAAAAATCTGGGGTCCGAATCACCTTCAGAAGGGATCGAAAAGGATAAGGATTAGGTCCAAGGTTAGACAAGGTTTTCTTCCCTCTCCTTTGATAAGCCGGCATTCAACATAAATCCAAAAGCATGCCCAAATAATCCGTCACAAGTTGGAGCCAGGAAAAACAACATGCTTGAAAATTGTTTCAGTTGCTAAACAAGTACAGAATCCCAGCAAGAAGTTGAAATTGGCCACAAAATGACCAAGAGTCTGAACTACTGCAACCCAATCCCAATGTTTGATCACGTACTCACCCTGTCTAAACATATGCACGGGCAAATGCAATAGCATGATTTACTGAAAGCTAAAAATCAACCAATCAATGGAACCATCAAAATTTTGCCTAAAAGAACAATGAATTAGCTAGACAGGACAGCCTCAGTTAGATGCAGGCATCTGATCTGAATCCTTCCATTCCCATCAACAGCAGACTACATAAACCATCTCACGACGCGCCTGACTTCACATACAAATAGACAAACTTTTAACCTGGGTGTGTCCAGAAACACATCAAGCAAAAAGATCCGGAACAGAGATAAATAAATAAATAAAAACCAAACAGTTAAAGCTCCCAAAGATTCAAAAACAAATTTGTCGACTGATAAAGTTCCGATTTTTTTTTTCAAGGGCAACTCGCAATTCCATTTAAACGAATTTATACCTAGACGAAATGGGGATGGAGGTCGCTCAGCACTGCGTGCATCTTGCAGTACTTGGAGTTCTAAACGGAGGAGGCATTGGCGTCCCGCGGTCGCTTCTTGCTCTGCGGTGGAAGAGGTGGTTGACCGGGAGGAGTTTGGGCTGTCGGGTCCGGAGCCGGTTTTGGATCTTCCTTGCTTGTTGACCAGGAGGAGTTTGGATCTAGCGCCTGGCTTGACCAACGCCGGAGTCGAGAGAGGCAAGCGTGAGGTCGAGCGGCCTCGTCATCGCTTCCTGACGTCGCGTGAACTCGGCGTCGCCTCGCCTGAGGTTGGGTCGCTAGATTGAGGAGAGGTCGTCATGGATGGTCGCTAGGGCTGTGCATGAAATCACTTCCGGCCAGATTCTCGATTTCCGGCTAGAAGTTAATTATCAAAAGCAGAAGTCTGATCAGGGTAACGATTAACAATTTCTATTTTTAAAATATTATTAAAAAATTTCGTTTGTTAACGACCGGCGACGGCGACCGGCAACCGACGATGATGGTGCCAGCCGCAGCAGGCGGCAATCGACGATAGCCAGGGGGTCGGCAGCGGTGGTCGGCCGTCGAATGACTTCTGGAGGCCAAAAGTAAAAAAATTTTACTTCTTAAAGTTGACCAAAAATATTGTCAGAAGTAGAAAATCTTATCATAAGTCAATTTTTTTTACCAAACGTGTTTTTACTTTAGATTTGGTTTTATCAAATGAATTTTCCTACCAAATTTGCTTATGGCAGGGAAATTAGAAATCAAAAAAAGGGATTTCATGCGCACCATAGGGAGCTCCAGTTTTCAGAAAGGGCAAGGGCTAAACTTGGAATTATAGTAAGATTGTGAGGATAAAAATGCAAAATATAAAAAAAGCCGCCAAGGCAGCATGCCGAGAATGTCAGAAAGTCAAGGTTGCCTTTGGCTTTCAGCCTTTTGAAAACTCACGTTCACTCAAAGCCTCTTTAAAAAATAATTCTCAAACACCTAAATATTTTAGCCCAAAGAGCTTTGGACACCCAAAGTTTCTTGGGAAAACGGTTCCTAAACGCGGGCTAAGACATCTTTCATAACAAAGCTAACACCCTTTGAACTTAAGAACATCTTTGAGAGCGCTGCTTCCAGAGACTTCGTAAAATAGATTGTTTCACAGACATATTTACTGAAAGTCCTAAAACTCATCAAGCATATGTAATTGAGTCTTACAACTCATAAAAAGTTCAATCAAATCATAAAAACCAAGTCCTTCCGCTAATTTCGTCCAAGTTGGCTAACGAAAAATGTTGATATGACTTTTTTTTAAAATTTTCTTTCTCCTACGTGACTAAAACAATGTCGTTTTGGTACAGATTTGATTTTCAATATATTTTTTTATTAAACTAAATTAAGAAATAAGCTAAAATTTTAATAAATAAATAAAGCTTAGCACTAGGTGGCGAGGCCCTCGCCGCCACCTAGGGATGGTGAGGGAATGGTCGGTAGGGAGAGGTAAATTTATATAAAAATCAGATTTGTACAAAAACGACGTGTTTTAGCTACATCATTGCTACTTAGGAGAGATAAAATATTAAAAAAAATCATGTCATGTCGATTATGCGATTAAGTGAACCATTACCTAAAGTATATTCCGATGTAGGCGACCCTTCCACCAATGTACTCAAAGGGTGATCCAACTTGAAAGCTATATTGAGAGGGAATTGTGACGAGAACCTTGTTTTCGGTCGTTGGATGAAGGCCTCCATCTCGATCTATTTTTCCTCCAATGCCCTCAAATTTTTCCCTTCCAATGTCGATTCTTTGCAATTAGGGCTCGCATGAAGACATCCCAAGCGTAAAAGGAAGAAACAGACTGCAACGAGGTTCTCGATTTTAAGAACCGGAAATCAAATCATTTGGTCCTTCAATATAACACATTTACGTCATTAGTTTTTTGTCCATCAATGCAGATGGAGCTAAGGACGAACATAATTGCATGAATATTTCGAGTTTTAGGACCTAATTGCAAGATTTGATAATTTTAAGACCTTGTACACATATATGTTACAAGTCTTAGAGATTTGATGCACTTATTCCATAAAACATATTCGCATCTTCTCGGCCCAAAATGACTTAGATTACTGTCTGTTCATCGTCAACACAATAGTGGAAACTAGAAGCAGGGGGATCTTCGGCGCACAGTGCCCTGTATCTGCTGACTCGTCTCGCCCCAACTATCCATCTTCCATCTCCCTCCCTCCCTGTGAACTTCGTTGAACTTCGATCGGCACGCGTCGCCGGCGATCTTTCCGTTCTCGGGTAAGTGCTCCTTCTCATGTGTTGCGTCGTCCCTCTCCCTTCCTCCTGCTTCCGCACAAGTAGGGTATGCGTTCGCGCTCTGCTCTGCCCAGGCTTCAACAGGGAAGGGAGGATCGAACATGCTTCTCGTGTCTGATTTGTTTTTCTTTTTCACTTGAGAAAGGATTCAATTCTTGGATTTGATTTATTCTGTAGTTTGCAAATGGTGTCTGTCTGGTTCAAGACGAATCCAATTGGACGAATCGTTTTTTTTTATTATTATATTTGCAGAATGCAACTAGGAAACATAGGCGGATGATCGAGTTGCGGTTTCCCAAGTCGGAAACGTCTTTATAGTTCTGCTGGGTCAGTCTCTCCAACCTTTCCGGTGAAGTGGTTTTGATGACCCATTCAATTACCTGGAACGGTCAAGGGGCCTGATGATCAGGATATGCCCACAGCTTCTCTTCGGTAGCTGCATTGCCTGACATTGTTGAAATGGCTTCCAAAGCAATCTTGCGCAAGCAAAAGTACCTCGTCAACTTCCTCAATCACCCCACTTGCTTAATCAGGGCATTCTCATTTTCTGAGCATGCCCAACTTCCCCTATGTGATGGCTCTCAGGATTTGGGTCTTACACCAAGCCATGAATTTGCTAATACTGATCTTCACAGACGTAAACATTGGCCGTCTACTTTTGCAATGCGACGATTTTTCAGATATTTGCCACACGGGGTCCCGACGTTGGACCACATACTAGATAGGAAAGATCTTGTTTCTTCTATTAGAGTAACAAGGATGTCAGAGTTGGTGCGGCATGCTTCTAATGCAACGGCTGGCCAACCTGAAACTCGTAGTGGTAACGGTCAAAGCAAGGAAAAGGCTGCTAAACAGGTAAAGGAAGCTTCACCTGAGGAATGCGACCAGGCAGTTGAAGGATTGAGCACAGCAAAAGCGAAAGCAAAGGCTAAACAAATGCTAGAACCCCGGAAGAGTGATGAACCTTTACTGAAGAGAATGTGGGCCACACTTTTGGGAATTGGTCCTGCTCTGAGGGCCATTGCTTCCATGAGCAGGTTTATACATTATTGCCTCATGGCTATACTAGTTCAAGACCTTATTGGTGTATCTTATCATCTATGATTTGTTCAGGGAGGACTGGGCTAAAAAGCTTATCCATTGGAAGGATGAATTTATATCTACCCTGCAGCATTATTGGTTGGGCACAAAGTTGTTATGGGCTGATGTTAGGATTAGCTCGCGGTTGCTCATAAAACTTGCAAATGGAAAGGGTCTTTCTAGGAGGGAAAGACAACAACTTACACGCACTACAGCTGATATTTTCAGGCTAGTTCCTGTTGCAGTTTTTATTATAGTCCCATTCATGGAGTTTCTGCTGCCTGTGTTCTTGAAACTATTTCCAAATATGTTGCCATCAACATTCCAGGATAAAATGAAAGAAGAGGTGAGCTTGCTCTATGTTTGCTTCCTCTTGTAATTATCTTAATTTCTATTATACTTGCATAGGTGGCTTTTTTAAATTACAATAAACGAGAAGATTCTGCAAATCGTGGTGCTTAAGATAAAGAGCATCAACCATCCTTTGAACAATATTATACAGATAATTGCTTAGCACTTTCCCCTGATCGAGAATGGTAGCTGTTGGGGCTGAAATACGAGGCCAAGCTTTGGAAAGGGTACTTCCAAGTGGTGACCTTTTGGGGGGTGAATTTTTACTCGTGCAACCCATTTCACAATCTCTGTGTGTTTGTGGGTTTGGGGTGGAAGACTTGGGGAGAGCAAGCCTACTATGTTGCATTAATGCACAAACCAATGCGCCATCTCAATGAAGCGCTCCTCTATGCTCCAGAATACCACCAATCCCCTAAACCCTCTTTTCAAACACAAAAGAATTACTCTCACGCATGACATTTTGGGTTGGGCTGCACATATGTATCATTCCGCAACTTCTTTTTCAGCTCCATGTGGGACTTGAGAGTCACCCCTTACAAAGAGGTATTCAGGTTGCTAGAAAAGTGCTTTATTGTTCAAGGATTGAAATTATGATTTCTTTTTTAATTATAAATTTTTGCACTGAACCAGTTGTGCTTCAATTGCATGATAATGGTAATGGGTTGTTGACTTTTGATGGAGAGTGTGATTAGACTTATATCTGTGTATTATATGTGCGTATGTCATTTTAGTTTTGCCTTTTTGTGCAAGATTTTTTCCTCAAATCTTGTAAGCTTGGTCTTCTTCTACAATGCCTGATAAATTGCCGCCACTTGTTTTCTAATGCTTTAATTGGGCAGCAAAATGACCGATTGAACTTCTTCACCCCTATTATGCAAATATTTTCTTTGATGAAATGTTGGCATAATGAGCAGAAACATATTCAAGGGTTTCCAGATGCTGCTGGATGATTGGTAAGTATAGCAATATTAGTCTTGTCCCTTGGACAAAACTAAACCTGCTTGTATTGCTGCTTCTTGGTGATTCATAAGCCATTGTCAGGATGAACCTGCATCTGAATTCAGCCATAAGATGGGAACTGCAGATGTGCATCTTCCACTATTCTTGCAACTGCACTATTCCAGTCATGTGAACTTTCAGCCTCAGAAGATATTTTTGTTTGTAGGAGGCACTGAAAAGACGGCTCATTGCTAGGATAGAATATGCCAAGTTTCTTCAAGACACTGTCAAAGAAATGGCAAAGGAAATTCAAAGTTCGCGAACTGGAGAAATTAAGAAGACTGCAGAAGATCTGGATAAATTTCTGAACAAGGTGAAGAGTTACTTGCTTTACAGTTTTGACTAGGTCACTTCACTCCCATTTTGCAGGTATATTTAGATTCTCTCTTAAACAGGTAAGAACAGGTGCTCGTGTTTCCAATGACGAAATTTTGGGCTTTGCCAAGTTATTTAATGACGAACTTACCTTAGATAACATCAGCAGGTGGGTGTTTCTTTAAATGTTGGCATTCTTGGCCTTTGTCTAAGATTGGTTTTGCTTGCAAGCAAATTGAAATTTCACGTAGCTGACATTGCATTTTGTTGTGATTACAGGCCTCGACTAGTGAACATGTGCAAGTATATGGGAATTAGCCCATTTGGAACAGATGCATACCTTCGTTTTATGCTCCGGAAGCGACTGCTACAGTGAGACAATATATTCTTCACAGAAATTTAACTCGTTTGTAGATAACCGTGACAGTCATTTATTAATAACTGTCCTTTACTCAATTTTTAGCTGGTACATAGAATCCTTCATATGATCTGTGGGAACTTCTACTGTGGGTCATATAGGAGGGAACTGAACTATTGGTTGATTGAGGACGTAATGTAGCTTTTATCTGTTGAAATTGGCAGGATAAAGAATGATGATAAGATGATTCAAGCAGAAGGTGTGGAGTCTCTTTCAGAGGAGGAGCTTCGTCAAGCTTGCAGAGACCGAGGTTTGCTGGGATTACTTTCTGTGGATGAAATGCGGCAACAGGTGCCAATTCTGTTTTAAGTCACTTTCTTGTAATGAGTGGGGTTTTATATGAGTAATAGTTTTGCATGGAAATTCTTCTGTAGTCGAGTTTTTCCATAAGAGTTACCGAGCCTAGATACATCTTCATGCTTGGTTAACCAACTGGGTACATGAGCTTAATGTTTTAATCTAGATGTTTAAATTGTGGCTCTTTTCAGCTGCGTGATTGGCTGGATTTATCTCTCAACCATTCTGTACCATCTTCTCTTTTAATTCTTTCAAGGTAAACCTTCATGCATTTGGATGTCGCATTGTGTGTCATGTCATCTTCTTCATTGCGACGTTGTTCTCATTTTGACAGAGCCTTCTCTGTGTCTGGAAAAGTGAGGCCAGAGGAAGCTGTCCAAGCAACATTGTCATCTCTGCCGGACGAGGTTGTGGACACTGTTGGAGTGACAACTTTGCCATCTGAAGATTCTCTTTCAGAAAAGAGGAGGAAGTTGGAGTTCCTAGAAATGCAGGAAGAACTGATCAAGGTCGACTATCCTTCTTGAGGTTTTCATTTAGTACGAGGTTGTCAAGGCTGTTTACCACCTAAGCTAGCTGGTGGTAGTTACTTGTGCAATGTCCAATTATGCCATTACGTCTAGCTTTGAGAGTGCATATGGTTAATGTTTCTGCTTGGAAGTGGGTTTCTCCCTTAATGTCCTTGATGCAGTGTCTATTTATTTTTCGACTAACACTTTGCTCTTAGTTTAAGTAATTTCTGACCTTTCTGTTGCTGTTGATTTATGTATCAAAACTAGATAAATTTATTCTTGGTTTTTCTTTTTCTATTTTTTTAAGAGAGGTTTTTTTTTTTTTTTTTTTTTTGGGGGGGGGGGGGGGTTTGGGGGGGAGGGAAGAGAGGCACTCTTTAATTTCGCACATGCCTTGTAACTGAAGCTACGAGCAAGAAAATGTCTTCTGCCACAAGAACGAGAACACTATATCTAGTATTTAATTTGGCACTTCACATATAATGTCATGATTGACGTGCAGGAGGAGGAAGAAGAGGAAGAAGAGGAGCAGGCTAGGATGAAAGAATCCGTTAGTGGCCAAAAGGATGTCATTTTGGACAAAATGGACGCTTCCACATCTAAAGAAGCGGCAGAACAGACAAAAGCAAAAACATTGGAAAAACATGAGCAGCTTTGTGAGCTTAGCCAAGCATTGGCAGTATTAGCTTCAGCATCTGTATGCATCTATATTTTACTTGTTTCTACACAGATGACATGGTTTTTGTTGATTTTTGGTGTTTCATCTGATTCTTGTTTATGTCTTCTGTGATTTCAGTCAGTGAGTAGAGAGCGTGAAGAATTTCTGAGGCTTGTTAAGAAGGAGGTATTCCAATTTCAGTCGTTGATATGAAAGTCTACATTTAATCTTTCAGCATGTGTGGATTTGCAATGTGCTTCCTAGATTTCTGAAGACTGCTTTAAATAGGACTTCTGAAGAGTAGTTTTTTCCCAATTTCTGGTTGTAGGCATTTGATCTGGCATGCCAGATATTTGGACATATATCAAAGAAAGAAAGAACTAAACAATATAATTATGCACATATCTGATATGTTATCTTTAGTCTTTATGTCCTCGGTCTTGCATATGGCGCCAAGAATTTCATCTAAATAGGTCTTCTTTCCTTTTGTCTATACAAGTATATTAGTTGGTGATTTGTCTTCCATAATGTACCGGGTACACGATCTAATTTTCTCTTACAACTGCATAGTTGATTGTGTGATGTGTGATACGCTTGTGTTAAAGTTTTGAGACCCCTGTTTCTTGGATTTTGAACTTATTTCTTAATGCATCTGCTGTTTACACTGATCAATGACCAAAAGTTGTTTTTGACTTTGCAAGAGCCCCTTCTCAGATTGAGTGTCTATATATTACTATTCTTCTCCCCCCCCTCCCCCCCCCCCCCCTTTTCTTCTTTCTCTTTCTTTGAGCTGAATGCAGATTCTGCATTTTCTCTGGCTATCAGAAGTATAACAGTACGTTGTACATAAAGGATGTATAAAAGGGGTATCTGTGTTCCACTGTTGACAGTTTTTTCTAAGCATGATATAATTACTTTCTTCATGGGGTGACTAATTTCTCTTGATCTTTGTCACAAAATGAAGTAAACTTTCTTTGTTGGCTTGGGCTTATCAGGGATGTAATTCTCCTTCTATTTGGTATCAATAGAATTTATTGCATTTTTTTTGGAAAAAAAAAATGAATAACCTTTCTTGGTGAGATCAAATCTAATTATCTAGCATTGCATTAAGACGAAAAAAGATATAGCAAAACCTGGAGAAGTTATGTTTGTCCTCTTTTATACGCTTTAACAGTCTTTTTTAGATTTCTTGTCACAGGTTAGTTCATAACTCTTTGTTATCCTCCCCCAGATAGATTTATATAACACTATGGTGGAGAAAGAGGGTTTGGAAGGTGAAGAAGCAGCAAAACAGGCATATATAGCTGCCAGAGAGGACAGTGACCGTGCTGCTGGGATGACCATCGGAAACAAGGCTTCCTCTGTCCTAATTGACAGGGTAATGGCAGTTTTGAAGGATTCTAATATTAGCTTTTCTTTTTTGAATGCACCCCACGGCAACTTAACAGTGTTCCTCTTCATGTGTGACTCTGCGATGCGAAATTGACTGAATGCATGGGTATGGTTCTTCATCTTAGGTTGATGCGATGCTCCAGAAGCTTGAAAAAGAAATTGATGACGTCGATGCGAAAATTGGAAACCGCTGGAGACTGCTTGACAAGTCTGTTAACCACTTGAATTTAGTAACACCCCTTTTATTAGGAAGCTTTAGATGTCTATAGTGGGTTACTTGTTTCTCCTTGCTCTCTGAAGTCCCCAATTGTACCCTTCATCTGCCAGGGATTATGACGGTAAAGTTACTCCGGAGGAGGTTGCATCTGCGGCTATGTACCTCAAGGACACCCTCGGTAAAGAAGGCATCCGAGAACTTATTAGCAACCTTTCCAAAGACAGAGGTTAGTAACAAAAGATTGCAGTTTTCTCTTCCAAACAGACTTTGCATATTAAATGGTGGTCAGGGAATATCTGAGGTGTTGGAAGCTGTTCAAAACTTCTCCACATCTTTTGATATTGCGGTTCTAGGCAACTAGCAATTAGAAGTATGTTTTGGTCTATGCATCATTATAGTTAACTATTCCTCTAAAATTGGCACAAAATGGAAGGACGACATCGTTTTGAAGTCCCTCACCTTTTGGGTCGATAGGAGATTGTTCTAGAACATTTTGCGAAGATTTGATGAATGATTGGGCTCTCCTTATATTCATCATCTTCTATTTGGAATTTAATGGTCAGTAAGTTGGTATTATTTGTGAAAGAGTTGTGGACAGATTATTTTGCTTTTTGGGTTTGCTTGCACAGAAGGGAAAATTCTTGTTGAAGACCTTGTTCGGATGGGAAGCGAGGCGGAAGATGACAATCCAGGAGACGAGAAAAGGGCTTAGAAGACACACTCCAATTTGTTTACCGACATTGGTTGACCTATCCGCTCAAGTTGGCGATCCCGTCTGTGGTGTGGCTAAATTCCGAACCTTAAGCAGTGCCCGTGATAATTGAATGATGCTGAGACTACATTTCGTCTTGGCGATGGAATTAGAGATCAGAGAAGGACATCTGCCTTTCAGGTTTCGCGACATCATTAACCTAACCGGGGTTTTCTGAAGATGTTCCTCACATTGTTCATACCTAAACAAAATATCGTCCTGAGGTCAATTTTTGGACTGAATCTTACTCCTTCAATTCATACAGGCTAAAGTCAAATCCTCAAAAAGAATCCTCAATTCATAGAAGGGATGTTTTTAAATCCTAGTGAATTCAATTATTCTGCTTCTAGCAGTTTTGGTTACAATTGTTTTTGCGCCAAATATTCAAGAAAGGTAAGAGGGTCCTGTGCAACGGTTGTGCAATTTTCCAGGCCCTTTCCACAGTATTGCGCCCTCTCATACGAAAAAATTCGTGCCTACAGTGACCGCCTATAGCAGGTCACCCAGTTTAATTACAGTATTAGGGTGCGTTTGTTTTATCGAAAATTTCATAGAGGAAAATATTTCACATGTAATTCATTCTCAGGAAAATGGTTGGTTTTTATTTATTTGGTGGCTTGGTGAAAGTGATTTTCCTTTTGTCAGAATGGGAAGTTGTTTTTCCAATTCAAACTTGTCATTTTCAGTCAATATAAAATATTTCTGCGTAGATTGTTTAATTTGTTGTCATCTAACACCAGCAGTTAGAAATTAGAATCCAATCTCTGGAAAAGAGTTTCTCTTCAAACAAATGGAGATGTAAGTTACTACTTCAGCCTAGAAATTACCCAAACATAAAAGAAGACCGCATTTATTAAAGGCTGTTTTGTTAATATTTCTTTAACTAATTTTTCCAACAGACATAGATTTAATTTTGCATTTTGCATTTTGCATTTCTTTTTCGTATCATTTTTTTTTTCACGAAATAGATCAATATTATAGGATCAAAATATATCACGAGAATTGGTATCCCTTATTTAAATATCAAATGCGATCCGTCAAATCACTAGGTAAATAAACCCTAGCAAAGAATTCTCACCAATGTCTAAGGAAGAATCACATGGTCCGGTCTATCATCAAGGAGGAAAAACTCAAGGATTATCCAGTAACATGGTCATGAAAACTTCGCAAAAATTTCAAATAAAGGCTTGAAATGAATTTTACTTTAAAGAAGAGTTTGAAGTATAGTCATTGTTTTAAAGAATGGCCTGACTAAGGGCATTTTCATTATTTTATATTTTTTGAATTCTTTTTTTTTTCTTTTTTCTTTTCATTTTTGCTATTTCTTTTCATAAAAATATCCACCCTTCTTTAAAACGCATACTCCAAGCCTTTTTTTAAAAATAAAATTCACTTTAAACCCTTATTTAAATAAAAGACACTCCATGACCACTACTTCGATATTCTCATAAAACCTCTCGCTTTCGTGGGTCTCGACCCAACCATTGGTTTGGACCTTGATCTTCCTACAATTCATTAGGAGAGAGATTATTCAGTGGTTAGCAACCAATACATCATCAGTCTACGTGGCGCGCGGGCTCCAATAAAAAAGTGACACATGTCCTATGACAAGGAAAAGATGAAAAATGAGAAACTAAAATAAACAACTCTCGTTTCTCTCTTCTCTGAAAAAAAAAAAAAAAAAAAACCCACTGAGCACAAACAAGCATTATTGCCTGCTCTCTCTCTCTCTCTCTCTCTCTCCCTCCCTCCCTCCCTCTGTCCTCTTTTACGTTTCCACCTCTGTCTCCTGTAATAATGCTTTCCCCCTCTCTTCCTCTCCCTCACTCACCCCAAGCCCTCCCCTCCTTCTTCGCCTTCGCCCTTGTAGCCGTCGTTGCCTTTTCGGCTCCAAAATTTGCCGACTGACCTCTCCCAAAACTCAGCATATTTTAATGTCGCTGAAGTTGCATACATCATTGATCTGTTTTAGTAAGCTGAGCCTAAAATTTGTATTTGAAGCTTGAGAATAAATTGAGTATTGTTCACTTTTTTGTGACAATGAATATCTTTCACCGAAATTCGCTCTTCGATTTTTATTAAGAGGGGTCCTGTGGCTCAATTATCAAAGAGAATTATGGTGAAAAGTGTTCCGATAAATGGACATGTGTGGTACGATTGAATATTGATGGATCGAATATGGATTGTGGATTGAACGACAAAGTGTCAAGCTTCTACAACTTACAATACTTCTAAGAAAGCAGTAGATTACATGGAAGTAAACTTGGCTACTGAAAATGAAGAGTTACATGAATGTAAAGCACGAGGAAGGTGAAACTATAATGAAGATAAGTGTTTTTTGTTGATCAGTTGAGCGGCAGCATTTCCTTTATATTCACTGCATATTTATCACCTCTTGCATTTTTTAACTGTCTAGTTAGTTATTCCAATACTTTCAAATCTTGAATTTTGGCACTTCTGATAAGTTCCTTTCGATCCACGATCCTCGCAGCTTGTCCGCCAAAATTCAAATGATTTCCTTTTCAAATTATAACCTCCATAATCAGTTTTGATTCCTTCTGCTAACTTCTCCATGATTTGCTCGTGCCCGTTATTTCCAATTCCTTTTGTAACTTCCTAACTGACGTGGTCAAGTCGGCACATTCATATTCAATTACATTGTTGCGCTTCCCGATCGCTGATTTCTTTGTAGTTCTATTGGTAAGTCTTCGTGTTATTCCTGACTTATCGAATTTCGAGATGTAGATGTTTTGCAGTCCATTCTGTTGGGGCTAGCGTTATCACCTAGAGGAGGGTGAATAGGTAATTACAGTGTATTTTCAAAATTTTATGCGTAATTGTAAACAAGTAAGCTTCCAGCTTAACTCTCATATGATAGTCACACATAATATTGCAATGTGTGCTAAGTGTGCAGTTCAACTATCACAAAATATATTTGTATGAGCAAGTATGAGTGAGGGATAGAGAAAGCCGCACTGAAGGTTTATAGTAATCCGGCTTTATTCAAGCTTACGTCCTCACGCTGACAATCAATCGGCTGGATTTCGCCATTCAATTGCTCAGAGGTTATAACTCAGTGATCTCCCTTGAGACGAGGGACTCCACACCTAACGCTCAACACTCTCGTGTATACCTCTAAGAATTACAGCGAATAGATCAAGGAGAAAATAAGAATTGAAGCTCTCTCGATTTTGAAATTTAAAACAATATTCCCTCTTACACCAACATTTTTTTCTCTTCGACCTTGAGATGTCTTTTATACTCCTCCACCTCCAACTATCGATTGCAAGGCCTCTAGATGATTGCTCTCCAAAACTACCCATTTGGACGAGACCGTATCTAAAAGAAGATCTCTTAGCTGTTGAGGGTTGCCAAAGGAAAGTCTTCCTCGTTGAATCAAATCGCCCATACAATTAAGATCTTGAGTTTTCATATATGGATTTCTCCAATAGAAAAGTTGTGTTCATCTCCTTTGATCCGCGTCCTTAATTGATCTTCATCCCCGAGGATCTTCATCCCCGAGGATCTTCAAGAACGATCCAGCTCAATTATTAGCTGTTGTGATAATGTAATATATCAATTAAATCATCTTTTGAATTTCTCTCAAAGTTTTGGTTACTGCGCATAAAATGCTTCTCTCATAGCTTGAGTATCATTCCAACGTTTGAGCTCCCCCACTCAACGTCTGAGCTCCACATAGCGTCTGAGCCCCTCGGAGTAACATTTGAGCCACCTTTTGACAAATTCAATCCTATGCATCCCCGCACTTTTGGACAATCTGCAAAACAAGTATTTCACGACATTATCCCAAATCAAAAGTGCATAGATTGTTTTGTCAATTTCAAAATTACTTAGGGATTTTTCTCAACAATCTTCCCATTTTTTATGATGACAAAATCATCCATAGGAATATCAATTGTTAAGTAAAAAGAGGCAAGTAACATTTAATTTTATTATTGAAATGTAGTCTTGCTAAATGATCATTTATCACGTCATATATTATACTTTAGCAAGAGAAAGTTCTGATATAGAGTTGAATTCAAAATTTGAATTCGTTGACATTACGTTTAATCTCAGAACTTGTGACCCATGTATAAAAAGGATTTAAGTTATGAATGCACATACGGGGATAAAGTATTTATACTGGGAAAACATGTGAACAAGGAATTTTTCATAATTAAAGCACATGGTTTCGTGAACTGTATTAGTTCAATGAACTTGAGCAGTGTAATATTTTAGAGTATAATACATGTAATTTGGACATGTCTGAACTATAATGCTCCGTCAAATTTCGTTTTGTACTGCTCTAATAATTAGTTCTTGAGATTTAATCAATCTTCAACCTGCTCAGTTTATAGTCAGTTTGTGCAGCTCAGAACAAAACCTGTTCACTTGTTATCAAAACTTGTTCACTTGTTCAGGGCATATCTCAAAATAAAAACTTGTTCACCTGTTCAGAGCATATTTGTGTGATACTCAAACATATTCTGCTACATGAACCTGTGAATTTCTGAAGATTATGTTATAGTACTCGTTTATTTCTATCACAGGATATTTATCACAGATGTTCAGTAATCAGATATTTAATCTTGTCATCAGATATTTTTAATCATCCTGCTAAACTTCTCCCCCTTTTTATGATCAGCACAAAGAGGCTATAGCGAAATACATAGAAATATGCAGTTATAGCTCAAATATTTCAGCAATAGCATTAATTAAAGAGTTAATACCACGAAAAATCCCCAACTGGTACACCTGTGATAAATTTACCCCAAATTATTTTTTTGACCACCAAAAATCCCAAACTGGTACACTTGTGACAAATTTATCCCAAAACTATTTTTTTAACCACAAAAAACCCTAATAGTATAATTGTGACAAATTTACCCAAAACTACTCTTTTTTACCATAAAAAATCCTAAACTGGTATACATATGACAAATTTATCCTTTGTTAATTTTCGTTAAATTGAGTTAATACCACAAAAAATTTCAAATTGATACACATATAGCAAATATAGGGTAACATGTACACCCGACAATAGCCATATGTCATCCAACTTTACAATTTGAAGGCAAAATTTAACGAAAACTAACGGGGGGTAAATTTGTCAAGGCTGTACCAGTTTGGGGTAAATTTATCACAGATGTACCAGTTTGGGGTTTTTCATAATCAAAAAAATAATTTGGGGTAAAATTATTACAGGTGTACCAGTTTGGGATTTTTGGTGGTATTAACCCTTAGAAATAGAGAAGTTCAAGTTCAATACTTCATTACAGAACCATAGAAAAGAAAACAAAAATCAAAAGACATCAAAATAGAAAAAAAATTTAAAAACATAATTTTTATTTTTATTTTTATGGGCTTGGATTTGGAGCGCTTGAGGACGGGGCTGGTGTAGAAGTTGTTGGAGCTTGGTTAGTAGGGAGTTGGACTAGGACAAATTTGGATAGCTGACAAATTTAATATATCAATTAAATCATCTATGTAGGTAGATTCCTCATAAGGAATTTTTGAATTTGTTATCTCGAATTCATCCCATGAGTCGGCCATGAGACAGATATTTACATATTCTTCATCACTTTCACATTATGTGTTGCTCCATTCCTTCATGGCTTTCATGGATTTATCATCCTTCCCTTTCTTCTTTAATAAGGACATTTTGGTTTGATATGACATCTCTTCTTGCATTCATAGCAAACGACCTCTTGATTTTCATTTTTTGCCTTCAAATGATCTTTTCTGATTATGTCGTCTGAAATCCTTTTTGTCTTTGAAATTTCTTCCTTTCTTTGCCATTCTAACCATGAGTGCTAGTTCCTCGTCGTCTTCATCTTCAGAGTCTAAGATATCAGAATCGGCATTAGATTTCAAAGTAATGGATTTCTTACCTTTTGACGTTGCTTCCTCATTATTTCTTTCCTCCTCACAGGGTTGAAGAGTTCCAATGAGCTCATCCATTGACAGTGGTGATATCCTTTAAGTCTCTCGAATGGAAGTTTTCACATTGTCTCATTCCTTTGTAAGAGCTCTTAGTAGCTTGTCTACTCTCATCGATCCAAAAACTGATTGCCCATGATATGTGAGACCATTCACTATTTCAGTAAATCTGTAAAGTATTTCTTTGAATGTTTCACCGAGCTTCATTTTAAATGCTTCATACTAGCCGAGAAGGAAGTGGACTTTAGTCTCCTTGACTCTATCTCTTCCTTCATAAGTGACATAGAGCTTATCCTAAATCTCTTTTGACGAGAAATAATCTGCAGTACGTTTATATTCAATAGGAGATAAACCATGTTAATTTTTGGATGAACCATGTTAATCTGCAATACGTTTACATGCCCTAAACTTGGATGGGAGTTTTGGATGAACCATGTTAATTTTTCACTGGGAGTCGAGTTCCTTCGGCATCTTGGATTGCTCTACTCTACAATTCTTATTTGCCCTTTCATGGTGACTAGTCTTATTATGCTCTAATTTATTTTCGTGTTTAGGAGTATGTGCTACCGTAAACTCACTGAAGTTTATTGTCTGCGACACGACCCGAATCATTTTTCCTTTTGCTGATTCGGTATGAGAACAACCTTTTTGGTGTTCTAGATGGATAACTTTTACTGTCTTGACTTCTTCTTCTAGAAAACTGCGTCTCCAAACCCAATTTCTTTTCTTCTGATAAGGTCCTGATGCTGAAACATGAGGCATCACTCCCTCTGCCCGAGCGATCTCCAAGCTCCTCTGTTTACTCCTCATTCTCTGAATCTGTCTTTTGATAGTTCGGTAAGATGGTTGCCCAGGTGGTTTAGCTTCCATCCACTTCTCTTCGGGAAAGTTGTATGGGACCTTGACTGTCTTTTTCTTTTGTGCTTCCTGTGGAGCCGTTGGTGGTGGATCATCAAACTCATCTCCCTAATCATTTGGTTCGATTAGGAATGAAGGAGGTGGATTATCTAATGAATCACCATAATACACCACATAATCAAATTTACCACTAGGCTCCCCGAGAAGATCTACTTTCGGATCTCCTTCTCTGTATCATTGCATGAAACTTTTCTTTTTCTCTGGCTTCTGTTTAATTCCTTCTTCCCTACAAACTTGGCTGTCAATTTCATTGATTACAGGCATCTGTATTGGTTGTCTATGTTGTACTTCCTCCCTTGATTGTGAAGAAGGACATCTCGTAGAAACTATTTCAAACCTTACCTATGGTTTTACTTGTGGCCTACTTTCCCTTTGGATATACGATCTTCTCATGATTTGGTACCCTGGAACATACCGATCCTGATTATCTAACTCTTGACGGCAGTGAGTGCAAAGCCTACTATCATTATACTTTGACGGATCATGAACTTGACCACACCAGTCATTTTCGAAAGGATCTGTATCTACTTCCATAGGAGCTTTACCTTTCTCCTCGACAAATTTGATCTTGCATTGCCGGATTGCCTCTTGGATTATCTTTCTGAAAACAATGCAATTTATCGTATTATGGCTCGTAGAATGGTGCCATTTGCAATACCTTTTGTCAGCCAATTCCTCTTTAGATGAGATTTTCTGTCCTTCAACTAACTTGATCACCCATCCTTCAATAACAAGTCAAATATTTCATCTAATTTGTATTCGTTTCCTTGGCCTTGATCCTCGTGACATCCCTCACTCTTGCTGGCTTGAGTACTAGGCACACATAAGGCTTTTCCAAAACCATAGTTGCAGCAACGACTTCGTTTTCTTTCTCTCCTTCGACTGGGTTATCAAATTCGGTATACTCTACGAGAGCCACAGTCTGACGGTTTTCTTTCACTGGCTTTTTATCTCTTTCCTTCAACAATTGTTCATATTTTGAAACTCGTGTGGTTAATTGGAAGAGATCATCAAATGTTTGTCCTTCGAACCTTTCCCTTAAATTGAATTTCGGCCCATTGAAGGCCAAATCGGTAAACTCTCTTTCGGTAAGAGATGTTAGACACCGATTTCTAGATTTCTTCAAACGAGCAATAAATTGATCAGCTGTCTCAGAGTTGTACTGATACATTCTTGCCAAGTCAGCAACTGCTGCCTCTAGCACCGAATGATAAAATTGAGAATGGGACTATTTTTTCATTTTAGGTCAAGTCTGAATGGAATTTGCAGGCAAATTTATATACCACGTAAATGTTGTTCGTGACAAAGATAACGGGAACAACCTTAGAATCAAATATTCATTGGTTCCGGCTTCTCCACATTGCGCTAGGAAACGACCAATACGTTCCGTTATTGATTGGCCTTCTTCTCTTATGAGTATAGTGAAGTCTAGTGTCTCGAATCCCCTCGGATAGGGGATATTATCAACCCAATCAGGATGAGGCTTCATATGAAAAGGTCTTGGAGCACCCTTGTCAGCTCATAACTGTTGGATCACCACCTCTATTACTCGATCTGGGTTCTATGGCCTCAAATTCTGCTGGCCAATCCAAGCTTCTTGCCCCCTAGGATCAACTTGCAGAGGTCTATCCATCCCCTGATTTTTCATATTGAATTTAACCAGCGGTACTAGCCTGTACTGTTGATTCCCCATGACCTACGGATTCGGTTCAACTCCAAGAGGCCTTATGGGATCCACATTGGGTAAATTCAATGCTGGTGGTGGATTCTGAATAGTAGGATTAGCCGTATTAACTTCAATCGGGCTAGATTGAGGGAAGTTATAACCATTCACCTCATTCATCAAATTCATTGGAGTTAGATTCTCTAGCCTCGATATAATTCTCACAGCCGAGGGTGGTAAAGTCTGTCCCTCATTGCCGAAAGAACTCACATGGAGAGGTAAAACTTGAGAGGATAAACTAGGGCGCGATATTACCTCATTTACAACGTTAATCACCAAAGGTTTTATCACGCCGGTCACATGTCTAACCATGTGATTGGTGAGCTCATTCTATTGCTCTTTGAACATTCTTTCATTGTGGCCACCAATGTAGCATCGGGTGCCAGAATGCGAGTTTGTTCCTCAGTCAATTTCCGCGGAATATCGGCATTCCGAGGGGGTATTTCTACAGTCGGGTTGGCTGTAGAATGCTCCGAGTGTGTGCCACCATCTAGATTATTAACATTGTCGGCTTGTACTCTCCCAGGTTGATTTTTGGTTCTCACCATTTTCTCCAAATCTCACCACGAAAGAGTCCCACCAGGCATGCCAAAAAGATATTCGCTTGTTTAGTGATAAGGAATATCTTTCACTGAAATTCGCTCTTCAATTTTTATTAAGAGGCGTCCTATGGCTCAATTATCAAGTAGAATTTTGGCGAAAAGTGTTCCGATAAATGGATTTGTATGGTAGGATTGAATATGGATGGATTGAATATGGATTGTGGATTGAATGAAAAAGTGTTAAGCTTCTACAACTTATAATACTTCTAAGAAAGCAGTAGATTACATGGAAGTAAACTTGGCTACTGGAAATGAAAAGGTGCAAGAATGTAAAGCACGATAAAGGTTAAACTACAATGAAGATAAGTGTTGTTTGTTGAGCAGTTGAGCGAGGGCATTTCCTTTATCTTCACAGAATATTTATCACCTCTTGCACTTTGTAATTGTCTAGTTAGTTATTCCAATAATTTCAAATTTTGAATTTTGGCGCTTTTGATAAGTTCCTTTCAATCCATGATCCTCGTATTTCCTTTTCAAATTATTACCTCCATAATCAGTTTTGATTCATTCTACTAACTTCTCCATGATTTGCTCATGCCCATTATTTTCGCTTCCTTTTGTAAATTCCTAACTGACATGGTCAAGTCAGCACATTCATATTCAATTACATCGCTACGCTTCCCGATCGTTGATTTCTTTGTAGTTCTATCAGTAGGTTTTCGTGTTATCCCTGACTTACCGAATTTGGGGATGTAGTTATTCTATCGTCCGTTCGGTATCTTACTTCCAACTTACCAAATCTCGAGGTCAAGCGTCCTTGTAGTTTGTTTGGTACTTCGCTCTCAACTTACCGAATTTTGGGGTGTAGTTGTTATACCATCCGTTCGGTATCTTACTTCCAACTTACCGAATCTCGGGACACAATAACTGTCACCCGTTCGGTATTTTTATGCCGGTTATTTTTCGATGTCAACGAGTACTGATTAGGATAAGACAGTTGTTTGAGAATACCTTAATGTCCCTGAAGTTGTCTGGGTTGGAATTAGTTGTTCGATGATGCCGGCAAAAGTACACTTTTGATGCCAAAAGTTATGTACGGAGATCACTTTGGTGCCAAAAGTTGTGAAAAACGATCACTTTGGTGCCAAGTCCGATTTGCTCCATCGAAAATCTGACGTGGCACTTTTTTATTAATATTTTCGACTACATGGCTCGCCGGCGGCACACCGTGGCAATTTTTTTTTTAAAGTTGAATTTTTTTTTTAAAATAATTTGAGAAATAAGCTGAAATTTGAAAAAAAAAAAAAAAACTGGGAACCCTTCATCGTACCCCGCATTTGCTTCCTCTGCAAACGTTTGGATGATACTGAAATTGAGCCATAAGAATAA